>APFE031224528.1:318884-362501 GCA_000404065.3 Pinus taeda | reverse complement strand
GAATTCATCAAGCATGTTGCCAATCTCAACCCTACTTACTGATCCAGTTGCAGATTTGTTTGCTCTGATGAGAGAAGGATCTCTAGGCCCTTTTTGAGTTTTATATTTCCCCCTTGAGAGATGGACACATAGGTCTGCTATATCATGAAGTGGAAGTTGAGATATGTCTACTTTTCCCATCATGTTCAAAATATGTATCCATTCATCTCTAATGGCTTTTAATAGAAGGGCTTTCAAGGTCTCCTCATCTAAGTTACTCATTTTTGCTCTTTTCAGGTTGTATTGAAACCTTTCAAGTAAATCCTCCAAGTTTTCATCTTCTCTTTGCACCATTTTGAATACCTCATCCTTATGATTGGTGGGCATACAATAGTCTAGGTACCTATCCAAAAATGTTTGTTTCATATAATTCCAAGTCCTAATGGATTGAGTGAGTAATCCCATGAACCATTTCAAGGCTACCCCTTTCAATGTTGAAGGAAACAGTTTGAGTTTTTGAGAGTCTTCCAGATAATCATAAGTTTGACACACGACCTCAAACTCAAATAGAAATGTTTCAGGGTCCTCATTTCTTAACCCATGGAAGTTTGGGAGGACAGATGGTGAGATGTTTTTCATTGTGGCTCGGGAGTCCTCATCGACTATAGGAAATCCGAATGAGTTATCTCCATCCCTATTTCCCCCAGTGTTACCTCTACCTCCTCCATTATTTCCTCCTCCTCCTCTACCTCTACCTCTACCAAATCCAGTTGCTCCTTCTTCTGTCATGGTAGTTCCCTCAGAGACTTCAAAGTCCTCTGGTTCTTCTACCAAGGGAGAATGAGGAGGAATTTCTCCCTCTTCTTCCTCAGGTGATTCTACTTCTTCAATTACAATTTGTCTCCCTGTAGAAGGAAGGAAAGGATCTCTTCCTAATTCAGATTCGATGGATGGTGTGGGAGAGTCAACTACTGCCTTTTGAATTCCAGGAATCCTAGGGCTAGGAGTGTAAGTTGGAGATGATGGAGGTGTCTCTTGTCTATTCCTTGAAGTAGATGGAGTTGTAAAAATCAAACTCTTGGCTCTAGCTAAAAACCTTCCCCTAGAATCTCTTGCTCTATGCATGTCATTTTTTATTTTTCTTCAAGTCGGGTTAATAATTCTCTTTCTGATTTTCCAGGTCACTCTAGGTGCAAGAAGAGAGCATACTCAAGAAAGTATTAAACCAATAACTTTCTCTTTTCTGATCCTCCAGATCACACTAAGTGCAAGAGGAGAGCATACTTTGAGAGGCTATCAATTTTCCTTGAAATTTTCTTGTATTTATATTTTTTTTAGAAATTGGCTACCTAATTTCACTTCCCCGGCAACGGCGCCAAAATGTTTGGTCAATTTAGTGTGATCTAAATTGCTATTTAAAATGTCACCTCGGGGTTCATAAATTGACGAAGTGAAGTGTACTATATGTACTAGATAACCATTTCCTTAGTCTTTTGTCGTTTTGAGCTTTTTAGTTTGTTTTTGGATTTATTTTTCCCTAATGTGTGATGGCGAGGATGAAAGTGAAGTATGGAGTGTAGACGGTGATGGTTTCTAAACTTGAAAGTGCTCAAAAGAAAGCTTTAAAATAACTAAAATGAATCAATTCTTAAGAGGAAATAAATGCATCAAATAGTGAACTAATGACAATGGCCCAGTATCCTTGCTGCCGAAATGAAAAGAAAGTAAAAACTAAAAACAACTCAAACTTAAAGCAAAGCAGCTAATTCACACTACTTAAAATCTTCAGATCCTTTACCCTTCAGCTCAATCTACCTTGTAGGAAGTAATCATGAACAAGTCGAGCAATATGATATCTAAATGGCAAGAAAGTAAATTGCATAAAAGAAACTAATCACACTACTTGAGTTCTTCAAATACTTTACCCTTCAGCTCAATCTACTTTGTGGAAAGTAATCATGAACAAGTCAAGCAATATGATATTTAAATGACAAGAAATTAAATTGCATAAAAGAAACTAGTCACACTACTTGAAACTCTTCAGTCCTTTACCATTCAGCTCAATCTACCTTGTGGAAAGCAACCATGAATAAGCAATATGACAACTAAATCACACTACAGTTAGTAATATTCTGATTTCTTGCTGATAGAGTCACTTGACCATAGAAAAAAACCATAAATTGGTGAGCAGTATGATATCTAAATAGCAGAAAAATAAATAAGCAAATCACAACTTGAAAAGGACAATGCTGAATTTAAACTTCAGAAAATGAAAGTTAGCAGGAAGGACAAGATGATCTCATATGCCAATAGTTATCAAAAAGATGAAAAATTTGCCCGGGCTGTCTAAGAAAACCTGCAGAAAAGCACTGATCAGTTAACAACTTTTAAGAAAACAAAGGTGAAAATATAAACAACAGAAAGATCAAACAGTATATTATGTACAAGCTAATGATAAAAACAAAAACATAATAAAACTAAATGAAAACTTTACAAGGCTTCAGCGTGCAGGGGCCCTTTGCCACTTCATCCAGTCAACCAATAATCACACGGATGAACTCCGAAAAGTCTTCTCATGTATTAAAACAGCATCATATAAAAACAATAGGGTGATAGCAGCAGTTCGGAATTCACATAAACAGTTCAGAATTCACATACATATCCAAAAATCTCCTTTTACAGCATCCATCGACGCGTTATTTATAATGCCAAAATGCTAAAGCTAATTAACAAACTTCTACGCTATTAACTGTGTTGCTAAAGACACGTAGATCCCTTCAGTCGAGATCTAGTGTAACTGTCATCATGTTTCTTAAATCTTCGGAGTGGTTGGCTGTTAGATTCAGGTCTCGGGAACGATCTCCAGGTGTACTGGTGCCTTCGTGAGCTGAGGACTGTGCCACGTATCATTCACGTGCTCAAAACATTGACGTGCTACCACTGAACTCTTTGGTTGTCCTCGTCTTTGACCTTCGTTGACCGTGGCCTTCCATGGATGATTTGGCTAATTTGAAGGGACACGTTCCATGTATCCGCCACCTGGAGCTTGCCCATGTAGCTCATTTCTTCATGGGACACCTGTAGCACAGCTTTCAACAAAATAGCTGCGGAATCCTGTGCTGGCTGCGGAAACCTGTGCTGGCTGCGGAAACTGACAAGTTTCCGCAGCTGCATGAACAAAAAAACTAAACCAAACAACAATCATAAGTATAGTCAGAAAACCATATAAAAAGTCCTTTTTAGACTATAATGCAATGATTTAACAACTGGGTGAATGAAGTGAGTGGAGAAAGAAGGCTAAGAGGGTGTGTAGGAAGGTGCAGGTTTTAGGCTCAACAACTGCAACAAAGGTTTCTGTTGTGGTTGCAGAGGTTGTCCTTGTTGTTACAAAGGTACTTGAATAGTTCCTGGAAAATTTATGAACTAAATCTAGCCATAGCCACCCTGAAAAGTGGATGGGCCAGACTGAACATATTGCTCAGACTGAAGGATGTAAGGCAGATTGACCATTCTTTGAGAACCTATTGAAGCCCTGAAAATCGGGTCTACAACAAGGGGGATACCCACCTGGTCCGGACCTTGAAATCAACTCTTTTTCCATTTGGGATGGTGGGTCCGGCTGGGGATAATGGGACCAGTTTCCCAATTTGTGTGTGTTGATAAGAACTGATATTTCTATTTTCTAAAGATTTATAAGTAAAATGCTTTTAATCTAAGTCTGATTTAAAAATGCAATTGTATTATAATGAACAGAAATATTTAAGTCTAAAACTAACCCAAGATTCAACTTTTTACTTATGCGATCTAAAATAATTTCGAACAGCAATTGGTAATAAAGATCATTCAATCGCTGCAAGAAAAGAATTCGATAAAAATGAATTGTTTCGTATAAAAAGTTAGTCGAAACAATTGTGAGAAGTATATATCATAATAAGTCATTCATATATTGAGCATAAATAGAATAGTCATCACCGTACAACAGTGCCAAATGATAAGTCAAACATTCAAGCTTTCATATATAAATAACTGAGCATAAAATATTACTTGGACACATAAGCAGAAATCATTAAGACATAAAAGTACCATTGATAACAAGTCCTACTCATGAGCTTCAACAATATAGATTTATCTCTTCCTAATTCAACATCTACTAAGAGTACAAAAGTGCATTTCAGTAGCAGACATTAAATACATATATCAATAAATTTTATTCCATTCACTCATCAAAACCTCCTCTGAGGGTGCAGAAGTGCATGTTCCTAGGAAATGTTTTTGACAAATTTTAGGACCCCTTTCTTAATGCATAAGAGGGGTTAAAATACTACTTCCTAAATACTAAAAATAGTTTATTACAAAAATATAGGAGAAGGTTTAAATGACCATCCTCATCTAAGGCAAAAATAAATCAAAACTATAACTATAACTGAATCTAGAATTAACTATCTATGTATCTGTTCTCTGTGGTTGCAAGCATTCAGCATTGGCTTGAGGAGCATCGGTTAGCTGACCTCCGATTTTAGTTGCCCTGCAAAAAAAATATCGACAAGTGTTGGCGTTATCTTCTCGGCAAAGTTCGTAAGGAATTTGAGAGTCATGCATTGACTGTGCGGTTTAACCAAGTACTGCCAGTAAGTTTCCCAATTCAACTTGGTTAACTTCTTGATGGACTCTGCCCTTTCCTCAGCTTTCTATTTCCAGTTTGTCTGCAGTTGCTGTGATTTTGGGAGAAATCCAGGAGCGATCTCTGATATGAGGTTTGCTCTGTGTAGGTTTTCATTGACATAGTCAATGATAGTGAATATTGTCAGTTTTGGGGCGTGGGTCCTGCCTTTTAGCCTTTAGCACTTTTCCCCATAGTTTTCTGGCTTACATGTGACCGAACGCTCGGGGGCTTTTCTTCTCGAGGGGTTTTGCCCAGCTATGCACAATTAACGCTAATCACACATCAGAAATTGCTTCCTTTTTCTGATCTGGGCTTCCCAGGTGCTATTTTCACTTCCTGTGCAGTCTCGATGGGCCTTAGTCATCATGCTTTGCCTTTTTTCAATGGTTCTTCCCTTATTGACCATTTCTTGGTGCACTCCGCCAAATATTCGTTTTCCTTGGCGAACTTATCCACGAACTGCTTGTTGTAGGTTGGTTGCGGCTCTAGTAGATGATACATAAGCCTTAAATCTTGTGCAATGAATGACCCAATGAGGTCTTGGCCTCGAGTCTTGAATTGTCTATCTGTTATATTGGCACTGTCTAGTACCCACTTGACCATGTCTGTGTATGGAAGAATCTTCGGTCTTGCTGCTATTCGATGCAAGAACGAACATGCAAGTTCAGTGATTGATGCCTCAGACGACCCACGTGAGTCTGTTGTTGCTTTAACCTCCATAACTCTAGGCCTTTCTTCTTCGAGCAGACTATACATGCCTTTCCAAGTAGTTATGCCAGCATCTTTGTTACAGGTGGTGTCTGTGTATAAGGGCGTCATTTCTTTGTCCTCTACAACTGGAGCTTTTCCCTTTTTTCCCATTACATTTTGCACCCTGCTGCGTATATTACTTTGTTTGCCGCTCCTGTAAATTTACAAGTAAGGAAAGAATAATGATAAGAGATAAAGTGGCAGGAAAGCTCTTTAATTCTGAAATCATATCCAATATACCACCCTACGTGAAATAACCTTTTCGATCAGATTCAAATCTTATCTCATAAATGACCACCAGCTAACCATTAAATTGACATTAATGCCCATAACTTGGTATCAGATTACGAGAAAAACTTTATTGAATGATGAGCCCTGTAGATCTGTACAACTTATTAGGCAAAGTAATAATCATGAAATGAGGTCTAGACTCATATACAACATGTCGCTTCCATAAGTATGGTTGTCCTAACAATACATCAGAAACTTCAAGAGGAGAAACGTCTCATAATACCTCATCGGTGAAGGGCTTGATGTTGTATGGAAGGCGACGCTGTTGGGTGACCCGAAGATATCGTCCTTGGTGAAGCCACCCGATGGTGTACGACTATGGATGTGTTATAGTCTTTAGGCCCAACCACTTCACAACCTCTACTGAAATGAGGTTCTTTTGGCTCCCGTTGTTGACAATGAAATGCAACGGAGAACCCTTCGACCACATCTGTGAGTGGAAGAGTAGTTCCCCCTCCTCTGGATCTTCAGGCTCAATTTTCGAGATCTTTGTGGTGGCCACGGTGGCACAAGGCTCCTCATCAATGATCTGCTTCCCTTTGTCAGTTCCCTTATCAGGTTTTGATTTAGAGTCAGAACCTGCGTCTAATTCAGAAGCCCTTAGCTTGACCACCAGTGACTGCTTGGCCCGACACTCACTTGTATTGTGAGTCGAGCTCTTATGGAATTCACACCATTTTCCCATGTCCTTCTTCATCTTCGTGGTCATGTTCTTTGCTTGCAGCTTCGGTGGGTTGTCCTGGGTAGCCCCGCCTTGGCTTGATCCTTTGTTCTGTGGTTTGGGGGCACCTTTCCCTTGCTTTGGATTTGCAGATCCAAAGTCTTGCTTCTTCTGTTTAAACTTCTACTCAATATTTACAACATACTGATATGACATGCCAAGCGAGGGGATGCCCAGGAAATCCATCTCATCCTGGATGTAATTTTCTAGATAGCCACAATACTTGAGCACCAAATTCCACTCAGTATCCTTGATACCTAGCTTCATACGAAGGGTATGGAAAGTATTTGTGAACTCTAGCACATCTTGGTCCCTTCCCTGCCGTAACATGGTCCACTTTGTGTATTTATCTTCATAGCTTCCAACGGGGTAATATTGTTCCTTGATGGCATCTCAGAAATAATTCCAAGTGGGTGCGGATCAAAACAACGAGGGTTCACTCTCGTCCTTTTGTTCAGAGTAGGTTTCCCACCAGTCCTTGACTTTTGGGGCAGCTTTGAGAAGTGCAAAAGTAATCTTTTCCCGATTGGAAAAGTCATGAACTGAAAAAAAAAATATCCTTCCAACAGATTTAACCATTTATCTATGACGTCTGCATCTATTAGGGCTTTGAATATGGGAATATCGAAGTTAACGTGTACCTTAAAAGGAGTGGCGCCTCCAAAGCGGTTGTTGGATGAAGATGCATCGCCTGTGGGTAGTCGTCGAAGGATCTGGGCAAAATTATCCATCATATCGTCCCTCTGTCGCTCGAGGGCTTCCTCGAGCAACATTTTGAAAGGATCTATTGACCCCTCATCTTTCTTTTCTTCCACGATGGGAGGTCGTCGGGTTTTACAAAGCTGATCCTGCAATGGTTCAACCAGATTGAGCCCTAACTCCTTATACCTTGACCTCGTTGGGGACATGCAAAGAAAAACAGAGAAAGAGTAGACCACTCTAATACCACTTATCCAAACTTAAACAAGAACGCAACAACTTACAGATATAATCATCAACACAAAGATGCAATAGAAAAACACTTCATTTCATTAATAGAAAAATAGTGAACTATGCTTACAAACAGAATGGAAATAAGATAGCTCGAGCGATGGTAGCTTATCTTTGAGAAGAGATGTGGCGGATACTTGCCTCTGAACTGATTTACAATGAGGCTCAATGGCCTTTTTATTATTGAACAATAAGAGAAAACCCTAAACAACCAAAACCCCACCCTGAGGAGATGTAACACCAAGAGTTTATGGGCCCCATTGGGGTTAGTTGGGTAGCCAACTTCCCAGGGTCGTAACTTGGTCATATTATCTTCGTTTGACGCATATGATGCCTTGTTGGAAAGATATTTTTGAGGACTATAGCGGATGAGGCAATTGTAAAATCAATCACCAAGCTATTTTTCCAAAAAAACATCGTTTAGGGCCTCAAAATGGCTCTAAAAGTTCAGGACCCAAAAAACTGCCAAAAATAGTAAACTGTGCGACAATTTTGAAAACTAAAAAACTAAAAGAAATAATGGTGAGGGTCCAAGTGGAATAGGCAGGTGGCCACCAATATCCACCTGGATCATTCCAAACTCACATTTAGACATCTTTAAAAACACATTTTTTATCTTTAAGACATCTAAGACTTGTTTCACATGTCTGCCATGTTCTTCACGAGACTTGCTAAATATCAATATGTCATCTAAGTAGACAATTACAAGATCATCAGGAAAAGGCCTTAAGACATCAATCATAACTCGCATGAATGTTGCAGGAGCATCACAAAGTCCAAATGGCATAACCAACCATTCAAACAAACCTTGCTTTGTTTTGAAAGTTGTCTTCCATGTGTTTCCTTCAACAATCCTAATATGACGATAACCACTTCTCAAGTCCAACTTAATGAAACACATAACATCTTTCAATCGATCAAGAAAATCATCAATTCGAGGAAGAGGGTAATGATTCTTTACCGTTATCTTGTTCAAGGCTCTGAAATCTACACACATGCGCCATGTAACATCTTTATTTGGTACTAATACAATTCGTGACCTGCATGGCGATGTGATTGGTTTGATGACTCCTTTGTTAAGAAAATCTTGTATTTTAATTTTAATCTCTACATTCTCCATAACTGACATCCTACACATGCCAATGTTTGGAAAAGGACAATCTTGTTGCAATTGGATCTCATGTTGGATACCTCTTTTAGGAGGCAATCCTTTGGGCTCCTGAAACATCTCATCATATGTGTTAACAACCTCATACAAATCATATTTTAACTTTGCATCACATCCATGGAAAGCTTCATTTTCAACATTCTCTTTGGGTTTGATCATCGGGAGTACAAAGTTCTTACTAGCGTTGACTAACCTCTTAATTTGTCCCGCATTTATATGTGACAAATTCAACTTCTTATTATGTGCTCTAACAATGTACTCAACTCCATTTTTAAACAAGTGATGTTTGTTCTCATAGTGATGAAAGATCGCTCTCCTATCATATAGATATGGGATTCCCAAAACAATACCACAAATATCAAGTGGAATGACATCAATCTCTACCTCATCTATAAAGTTGCAGTGATAGCAAATCTTAATTTACATCTTTTTGTCACATATAATTTTTCATTGTCACATATCCAACCTAAAGGATATGGTTTAGGATGAGGAGTTGTTTCCAAGTTTAATTTATTGACAGTGTCTTCAGAAATGAGGTTTGCTTGTGAACCACTATAAAACAGTGTATTTATCTTGGTATGTTTTGAAATGGCTCTAATGTGGAAAAGCTCTATTCTTTCTTTCTCGTGTCGAGTTTCATTGAGGCTACTACTTGAATAACTAGTACTTGCAATAGAGTCCTTACCTTTGAATCCCATGGCTGTGATCTTTGTTTCATCCCCAGAGTTAGATCCTAAAGCATGTTGTGTAGTTGCAACAATCTTTTGTTTCCCTTTGTTGTTAAACTTTTTGGGTTTCATTTCAAGATGAAGTTTCCAACAATGGTCTTCTTCATGTCCTTCTTTTGAACAATGTTTACATGTGAGCTTTTCTCCCTCTTTCTTGACCGAAGCATTCTTCTTGCCTTTGCCTTTGAATTTCCCCTTTCCTTTGTCACCATTCTTGAATGGCTTTTTGTTTCCCTCTCGAGGAAAATTCTTCCCTCTTGCTTCTAAATGAGTTGCATGTACACAAACAATCTAGTTTTGTAGGGTTAAACATGAGAATTGCGTGTCTCAAATAATATGCAATCCTCGAATATATATGAGCAAAGTATCTTGAGAAGACAAATCTATGCCCAAAATCAAAGCCCTTTTTCTAAATTCTTGAGTAGATCTTTGAACATTTTGCCCCTTAGCTTATCTAAAGTTTTGCTAATCCATAATAGCTTTTTGCATGTATTCTAAATGGATAAAATTGCCTTCTTATTGCAACAACAAAATCATTCTAAGTGGATAAAACCTTACCATGTTTCTTCATGTCCTCTTGAGTTTTGGCTTCCCACCAAATAAATGTTACACCTTCCAATCTAAGAGAAGCAAGTTGAATCTTGGTTTCATCATCCTTGATTCTTTGTATCTTGCAATACACTTCCAACTGACGACCCAATTATCTAATCTCTCTGCATTTACCTCTCCATTGTACATAGGCAATTCAAACTTAATATCAAGCCTAAGCAAAGGAGTTTTACCATGACCCCTTGGGGAACTTGGAGGTGTTTCTGAAAGGGTAGAAGAAGTAGTAGACGACGAGGTTGAAGATAAAGGTGAGGATGGAGGTGAAGGTGGTTGTTTGTCACCATTTCCTTTTGGAGGTTTCTCTCCTTTTCCTCTAGGAGGTTTTTAGCTTTATCCATACAATCTTGAATTCATTTCTTCATAGAGAACCTTGACCATTTTAGACATCTCAAAGAATGCTTTTCTGAAAGTTTTCTCATCTTTAGACATACCTTTAGGACCTTCTTCATGTGCCATGACTATTGAAGCTTGAGGTGTGTTTGTTCTCCTTGAAACAATTTGAGATCTTGGCTCCACGAGTTCTCCTTCTCCTCTTTTAAGCTTCAACCTTGTAAGCATAAGAAAAGCACTTGCAAACAAATCAAACCTTCACAATAACTTGTGCTCTAATACCAAAATGATCTGAATATGTAAACTTAAATATTTGTAGCAATTTGCAAGTGAAAATTATATGTGTTTTGGGTAGAGGATCAATTTACTAAACACATAAAACAAGTGAATTTAACCACACTTTACAACCAAACAGAGACAAAATAAGCATATATAAAACACATAACATAAAACATGATAAAGGAGTTCACCCCTCTCCTGGGCTATATCTCTTAGTCCAACTTCCAATGTAGGGCCTCTTTCATTAAGTGCTCAAAAGTATGTTTACATGCTTTTACATAGCTCAATAAACAAACCTGATGTCTCCAATGGATCCAACACTATCAAAAACCCCCATTTGAGTTCTTTATGCACCTCATATGGCCAAAAATTGTGTCATTTATGTATGTTTCAAGTTTTTTCTCAAATCCACAACTAATCATCCTCCAATTCGGCTCAAACCTAGCTTGTGCGCCCCGAACCCAACTTGTGCACCCTAAACCCAGAACCAACGCGCAAATCTAATCTACAATCCTGTCCAATGGACAAAATTATAGGACCATTAATCCACCAATTAAGCCCCCAATCTCGAAAATATCGGTCACATTGGTTCATATGTCCACATAGGGTGTCAAGATTCTAGGGCCTAACTTTGAGCCCTTTGGTTTATTCGCACCCCTCGTTTTGTGGTCCGTCATGTGGCGTTGGGGTAGTCTCCTCTGAGTTTCCACGCCCATAGTTGTATGGGTTCATGTGACCTCGGGGCTAGCCCCTAGGGCTGGTCCCCTCCAACCTTTCGCCTTTGGTTCTTTATTGGCTCTATAGGTTTTCATTGTTGCGGGCTGTGGTTGTGGGATAGGCTAAGGCCTAGCCCCTTGGCCCCTCCGCCTGTGGTCCCGTGGGCACTAGGGTGACCAGGGGCTAGGGCTTAGCCCGACCCCCTCCCCCAATTACGCATATGTAAACCTTATATACATATTGTGACCCATAGGTAGTAAAGCGCTACCCTACCACTCAGTCGATCCATGGTTCGATTCCTACCAGGCCCATTTGGCCTTCCACCAAAAAGTTTCAATGCCAACAAGAGGCCACATGGCTGCCAGGGATTGACCCATGTGGCTCTCCCTAAATGATCCACTTCACGAACCATAAACCAATAGAAACCACAGGATTCTAACCAATCTAAAGATTCCATTTGTCAGAAAACCATTGGCCCACAAAAATACAGTCATATGCCTAGTCAAATTCCTAGCCAGCGTACAAATTGCTGATTGGGCTACCTGTAACCCAAAATTTTAAATTTTAGATGTTTACCAAATCGATCAGAAGGCGATATCGAGAGCATGCGATATCAATTTTGAGTGAAACGAGTTGCATTGGATTCAGATCACCAAGATATATCCAATCGTACATGTTTAGATCATTTTTTAGCACTTTGAATTTTGAGCACTAAACTGATCCCTTTGAACATTAGGGCAAGAGGAAGAGACCTCAAAACTTGTATACTTCACTTGGAAAAGGAGATGGCTTATCAAGATGATTCCTCGATGGAATTGTCCCCAGGATATTTCATTCACATACATGGTCCAAACATTAAGAGATGTTATATAGAAACAATAATTCCACAAATTTGCAATTATGCAATGCAACAATTAGCCCTATTATAGCGAAAATCCCATTCAATTCAAATGACAAAAGTAAAACAAGAATAACAATAAAAGTGTGTACTTACATGTAATAGAACATATCCAACCATCAACAATTTGACAATAAATAAGCTCCAAGATAAAATACTCCAATCCAAACATTAAAATTCATCCATGTTCCAATTCTTCATCCTAGAAAAAGTGTGAAATTCTCTAAAGAGAAGAGAGATCCAATCCAAATTTATGATGAGAAAATGAAATCATCTCACTTGTATTTATACACTAATGAGGAGTTAGAATTAGTCTCTTAGGCCTACATAAGCCCCAAAAATAAAATAATGTGCTAATAACCTAACTTTTGGTGGCAAACCCACCAACCTAACTCAAAAGTGAAATAATAAGCCTCTTAAGAGGCCAAATGATAAATAATACATGTCATAGGGCCCTCCAAGAGGCCGATGAGGTCCATAGGTGCCATAATGAGGAATAAGACCCTCAAAAGTGATGGACAAGGGGTTAGCCCCTTGTTCTCCAAGCAATAAGCTTGTGGTGCTCCTAGTGGGTGTGGGGGCACAATAATAACCTCATGGGTATCCAAATGAGTTGCAGATGCTTGTAGATCATCTGTAAGGGCTCTGATGATGGTGTAGGTGATGCCACATCATCCTACAAGTTCTGGGTTGGTTGCGAAGTGCACGGTGCAACTGTGGGGCTGGCTAGGCAAAGGTGAACCAGGTGCATCTTCCTCGTCCAATAGGTGAATCTCGATAATCTTTGAACATCCTCGAGGATCCATGGAGTGTTGTTTACTATTGTGGAGGTCTATGGCTCTCAACACACACTCTACATGTGCCAATGTAGCCCTATGGAGGGTTATGACCTCGTATAGGGAGACCAAACCCAAGATGGAGACCATCTGCAATCCTGCATAAGATCCAATATGTCCCCTAGCCTTCCAGTAAAACAAGTCACCAAGCAAATCAAGTAAAAGAGCTTACAAACCATGGATCACAGGTGGGGACTTTAGAATGGTCTGCCCTTCCATATTGGGCTTCAGGATGTGCTAATGTCTCCAAAATCCAAATGGGGTTAACCAAGTATCCTATTAGGTGGTTTCTACTTTTAAAGGGGATGATATGTCCAACGTACATCCTTTAAAATGTGGTGCCATATGATGAAGAGGTGAATGGAGTAGGGATGAGAAGGGGCAACCCTGGGCCACTTGCTGGTGTACAAGGGTAGTTAATAAAAGGGAAGCCCACACTCGGATATATAATATATAGGATGGAGCAATCATGGTACATGAGGTGCCTCGACCTTGATTTTTCCACCCTTCTTTATATGCCTTTTGCATTTTATGATTTTTATTTAGTTAACTGCTCAAGGCTTAAGGAGTAAGATCATGATGTGTGAGATGTAGCAGTGGATACCCCCTTTTAAGGTAGGGCAGTTCATTTCCCACCAGATGTTGGGACAATCATGGGTTCCTATATGATGAAGGAGGCTCATAAAACTTGTAGAACCAGGGTGATGGCCATGATGATGGGGTAGACCTCATGTATTGGATTTTTCCAACGTGTTAAATGTGTTTGTCTCGACCATCTTTTGCATTTTGTGGTACATTTTCTTGTTGAATGTGGCCAATTATGATTTTATGTTTCTTTTTAGCTGCATCAACCTCCAGGGTGTCATTCCAGGCCTGACCTAAGGTGTGGGAAAGGGGAAGGGTAGAGATAACCCTATGTGGGCCTAGTGGGGAATGTGGACCCAGGTGGGAGGAATGATGAATGGGACAATAATGAGTGGAAATGGGGTAATATATGCGGATGAGGGAGCAGGACCACACAACCAAAATCAGGGTTGCCCGTGAAATACCATCCCTAAAGCCAAATGGTCAGCAAAAGAGACCCCGCGAGACTAGAAAGCAAGATTAATATCTAGAACGGGTCTAGGGGAGAAGAGCACATACCTAACCCACTCTTTTCACCAAATCCCCCCATTAATCCATGCCCATAAGTGTCCATGATAAGCAACTAATACTCAATTACGAAATGACAAGGCATACATTTAGGTTCGGGAGGCCCACCTTCAAACATATGATCATGACAATTGGGTGAGGGATCACATGGCTGGCTCAAGTGCCAGAGAAATGACACAATGAGCTGGTTGGTGGTTGTAAGGGGTTGTTGGCTATTGAAAATGCAAGAAGAAAATCCTAATTCAATTTGTCCTTGAATTAAATTGGGAATTAAATTATAATTCCACATCTCATGACAACTTGTAATAGTCAACTAGTTAGTTTGACTTAGTTAGCTCAGTTAATTCGAGTTGAGGGTCTAACTAGAGTCATGTAGAGTGTCTCCTACAATTAGGAGCACTAGTTGAATTTATTTTGAGTTGTAATTTTTTAATTTAGTCCAATTGAGTGAAAGTGAGTTAAACTAGTTCCAATTGATGGAGGAATTAATGGGAGGCCTAGTAGTGAGGTGTAACTTATTGTAGTGGGGTGTAACTTACTATAGTGGGTTGTAACCTATAGTAACTTACCGTAGTAAGGTGTAACCTATGGTAGTTGGGTGTAACCTGCAGTAGCGGGGTGTAACTGCAGTGATCAACCAGTAAACTGAAGATTCACTCATAATTAACTCATGCATGTCAGATCAGAGAAAGACCCAATTGATATTGGAGTTTAGGGACAATGTATTATCAGTTGTAAAATCATCTAAATTAAATCGATAGTGCATGCAATTAGAGGAAGGCCTACGAGGATTGCGCAATTCATACTTGTGGAATTTCCTAATTGAATATGGGTTAATTACCAAGGGAACATCACAAGGAAATATGAGCTTGGTAGGTAGCATAATTGGCTAAGTATTGGCTTGAGCTTGTCTCAGAAATGGTGAGATAGATAGAGATAGTGTAGAGGTTGCTCAGGCTTCAACAAAGCATTGTGATCTTCTCATATTTTTTGATTAATGCAATATACAGATAACATGGTTTTTAGCTATGGCTTTCCCCAAAAAATCATTGTGTTATGTGTGATCGAATTCTTTCTCTTATATGTTTTGTGGTTTCATTGATCAACTATTGTTTCTGCTGATGAGTTGAGTAGATTCATGTCAATTTTTTTAGCATATTACAATCCATAGTTTGAATCTACATGGAATTTCTACATGGTATCAGAGATGAAATCGATATAGAAGAGGAGAACACGAGTTTGTCTTTTGCAGGATAAATCAAATTTGCAGTATCATACTTCAGAGCCAACATAATGTCGTTCTATAGATTGAGACTCAAATATGCCCTTGAGGGCAGTTCAAACTATATTTCTTGGAAAGACAACATGGAAGCAATGTCGGAAGACAACATGCTTAAGGAATTCATAAACAAAGATATTCCTAAGCCTCTAGCAACTGATGCTCAGGATCTGGCAGAGTGGAGAAAGTGTGTGGCAAAGGTGAGAAGGATTATCCTATAAGGAGTTTAAGATCATATTGTCTCTAACCTCCATAGTAAGGAGACTCCATTTTCAATTTGGAAGGCCTTGACATACTTGTTTCAAAACAACAGTGGCAACAGGAAGTTGGCACTGAAGGACAAGCTCAGAAAGATCAAGATGGAGAAGGGTGACACTATATCGAAGTACTTGACCAAGTTCACCCAATGTTAGGATGAGCTTGGAAGTATCGGTATTACAGTTGTTGAAGACGATATGGTGAGCCTAGCACTTCTAGGCCTTCCCAAGAGTTGGCACAACTACTGGGACTTAGTTAATGGGAGGGAGAAGCTACCAGAGTGGAAGCGATTGTGGTCTGACTTGGTACAAGAAGAGATTCAACATAACACCAGAGATGGATCCTCATACAAGCATGATGATGAGGAGAACTATGCCTTAGCTGGAAAGGCGAATAAAGGGAAGGGGAAGCCATCCTATTCAAAATCAGATTCCAGTAAGGGCGATAAGAAGAAGGACTTGTCAAAGATTAAATGTTTTCACCGTCACGATGTGGGACACTATGCCACAAAATGTTCGCATAAGAAGGTCGGTAAGAAGCCTCCAGGAGGAGCGGCACGTGAAGCTCTTGCTTCACAATTCAAATTGGATTTCACCCTCATCGCTTGCATGGTGACATTGGTGATGTGTAGTGTGTGGTACCTAGATAGTGGAGACTCTTTCCATATGACTGAAAACAAAGAGTTCTTCAATGACTTGGAGGAGAAGGACCTCTGTATGCACATCGAGATGGGAGATGATGGGAGGTATAGTGAGATCGACATCGATACTATTACCTTTCAGATGGAGTTTGGTACTCCTCTCTCATTAAAAGATGTCATGTATGTTCCAGGTTTGAAGAAGAATTTGGTTTTAGTTGCCATGTTGGAGGACCATGGCTATGATGTGATATTTAGCAAGGGAAAGGCTTTCCTTAGTCACATAGCCTCGAGACAGGTGAAGCGGATTGGGGTTCGGGTGAAGGACCTCTGCAAATTGGATGTAAAAGACTATGCTGCTTTGAGCACAAAAGCAAAGAAGGTGCAAAGTTGAGACATTGATGAGTTGTGGCATAGAAGATTGGGTCACTTGCACCACAAAGCTTTGAAGATCATGCAACAAATGTATACAAGACTTCCCAAGGGTACATTAGAGAAGAGAGACACATGCAAAAGGTGTATATTAGGGAAGTACACCAAAGCTTCCTTTCATGATAAAGATAGTCGAGCGCAAACGATCCTTAATAGCGTTCACTTAGAAGTGTGTGGACCATTCTCGACAACCTCCACGACCAATCACATATATTATGTAATATTTATTAATGATTTTTCTCGTAAGTGCTAGACTTTCTTCATGAAGAAGAAAGATCAGACATTCGCTAAATTTTGTGAATTTAAATCACTTGCCGAGAAAGATACATGGAGGAAAGTTAAAGCTCTCAGAAGTGATAACAGTGGAGAATATGCGTTGAATGAATTCAAGAACTTTTGTGCATCATAATGCATTCTACAGGAGTTAATAACACCTCATAACCCATAGCATAATGGGGTGGCTAAAAGGAAGAACAAAAGTATTGTGGGAGCTGCACGGGCGATGTTACATGATCAAGGCTTATCGTTGCACTCGTAGGCTGAAGCATGCAACACAACTGCTTATTTGTAGAACAAAAGTCCTCATCAAATTCTCGAGATGAGTACACAAGAAGAAGCTTTTTAAGATAAGAAACCAGATGTGGCACACTTCAGGATCTTTGGTTCATTAATCTACGGTCATGTTACCAAGGATGCAAAGGAAAATCTAGAGCCAACAACTGAGTTGAGCATATTTGTGGGGTACCCTGATACACCTCAAAACTATCGGGTGTACCTACCATCTAATAGGATGACAGTGGTTCATAGAGATGTGAAGTTCGATGAAGAGAAGGCCATGAGATGTTCCCTTGAGAGGGAGCTTTAGTTACATGCAAATGAGGAGATTTTAGCTCCAAAGGAGGAACCTTAGGATGATATGGAGCAATCACATGCAGAGGAGCAAAGAGTGGAAGCACCCACTCATGCATAGACTTCCAAAGATGGAAGGAAGCGCACCAGAGAGGCTGATATATTGATGCATGATTCTAGAGAGAATGTGGGAGCACCCACATCACAATGTAGGC
The DNA here is from genome assembly GCA_000404065.3 of Pinus taeda. NCBI lineage: Eukaryota > Viridiplantae > Streptophyta > Pinopsida > Pinales > Pinaceae > Pinus > Pinus taeda. Next base: position 344,720 of record APFE031224528.1, on the reverse strand, counting down.
AGAGGAGGTCACCAGATTGCTACACTGGCTACATGGCTTTAATGGACGAGAGTGTAGAGGTAGAGCCATCCCCATTCGAGGAAGCAGTGCAACAACCAGTATGGGTTGATGCCATGGTTGAGGAGTATGACTCCATTATCAGAAAAAATGTTTGGGAAGTGATCCCAAGGCCAACATATAAGTTAGTGGTGAGTTCTAGATGGATTTACAAGGTAAAGAAAGTAGTAGATGGGAGTGTGGAGAAACACAAGGCCAGATTTATGGCCAAAGGATTCTCTCAGGTGGAGGGAACTGATTATGATGAGACCTTTGATCCAGTAGAAAGGTACTCTTCAATCATATATATTCCACTATCAGCACAGATGGGATGGAAGATACATTAGATGGATGTGAAGACAACATTCCTTAACGATATGACTGAGGAAGAGGTGTATATTGAGCATCCAAAAGGATTTGATACTTTCAACAAAGAGTTGCATGTGTGCATACTCAAGTTAGCGTTGTATGGACTAAAACAAGCACACCGTGCTTGGTACATTAGGATTGACAACTATTTCACTAGGTTGGGCTTTACAAAAAGTGAAGTAGATGTGAACCTTTACCATATTATGATTGAAGGTAAATTGTTGATTATAGTATTATATGTCGATGATTTGATTCTAACAGGTGATGAGAAGCTGATAAAATCTTGCAAAGAGGATCTTGCAAGAGAATTCGAGATGAAGGACCTGAGGCTTATACATTACTTTCTTGGTATGGAAGTATAGCAGGGAGATGGGGAACTGCTTGTCTCTTAGGGTAAGTATATCGATGAGATATTAAAGAAGTTCCACATGGAGAGCAACAAACCCATGGAGACTCCTCTAGCAGGAAATTGGAGGAAGGAAGATGCTACTTCAGGTGAAGTAGTGGAGGCTACTATTTATAGAGAACTTATGGGTTCACTTATGTATTTGGTGAACACACAACTAGACATGTGTTTTGTAGTCAACCAACTTAGTCAAGCCATGGTTAAGCCAACCAAACTCTATTGGAAGTCAACTAAACATGTGTTGAGATACCTCAAAGGCACCACTTAGTTTGGTCTTTGGTACAAACAAACAGAGGGAGTGAAGATTTAAGGCTTCACAGATGCAGATTGGGCAGGGAGTCCATGCAACAAGAAGAGCACATAAGGGGGAATCTTCAGTATTGGGTCAGCAATAGTTTCTTGGTACAACAAGAAGCATAGATCAGATACATTAAGTTTAGAAGAAGCAGAGTACATGGTTTCTAGTCAAGCAACTTGTGAGGTTATCTGGATGAAGAAGATCCTTGTTGGTTATTTGGTTAGCAGATGGATCCTACAATGATTTATTGTGACAATCAAAGTTGTATCAAACTCTTTGAGAATCTAGTTTTTCATGATCGATCCAAGTATATCGACATCTGGTATCAGCCTCTACGAGATTGTGTGTAGAGGAGAATCATATTGCTGGAGTACATTCCTACAGAGGAGAAGGATGCAAATATTTTGACAAAGGCATTGTCAAGATGCAAATTCGAGTTTCACATAGTCATGATCGAGGTAGCAAATAATCCCTTTCTTGTTGAGAGGGAGTGTTGAATATGCAACAAGATAATCCTAATTTAATTTGTCCTTGAATTAAACTGGGAATTAAATTGTAATGCCACATCTCATGACAACTTGTAATAGTTAACTAAGTTAGTTTGACTTAGTTAACTCAGTATTTGAGTTAAGGGTCTAACTAGAGTCATGTAGAGTGTCTCCTACAATTAGGAGCACTAGTTGAGTTTATTTTGAGTTGTAATTATCTAATTCAGTCCAACTGAGTTAAAATCAATTAAGCTAGTTCCAACTGATGGAGGAATTAGTGGGAGATCCACTAGTGAGGTGTAACTTATTGTTGTGGGGTGTAACTTACTATAGTGGGGTTTAACCTGCAACAATGAGGTGTAACTTATTATTGTGGGGTGTAACTGATTGTAGTGGGGTTTAACCTGCAACAGTGAGGTGTAACTTACTGTAGTCGGGTGCAACTCACTATAGTGAGGTGTAACCTACAGTAGTGGGGTGTAACCACAATGATCAACCAATAAACTGAAGATTCACTCATAATTAACTCATGCATGTCAAATCAGAGAAAGACCGAGAGATTGGAGTTCAGGGACAATGTACTACAAATTGTAAAATCATCTAAATTAAACGATGGTGCATGCAATTAAAGGAAGGCCTATGAGGACTGCACAATTCATAATTGTGGATTTTTCCAATTAAATATGGGTTAATTACCAAGGGAACAACGCAAAGAAATATGAGCTTGGCAGGCAACAAAATTGGCTAAGTATTGGCTTGAGTTTGTCTGGGAAGCAGTGAGATAGATAGAGATAATGCAGAGGTTGCTCGGACTTGAGCAAAGCATTGTAATCTTCTCACATTTTCTGATTAATGCAATATCAAATAACATAGGTTTTTATCTATGACTTTCCCCAGAAAATCATTGTGTTATGTGATATTGAATTATTTCTCTTATACGCTTCGTGATTTCATTGATCAATTATTGTCTCCGCTGATGAGTAGAGTAGATTCAAGTCAATTGTTTTAGCATATTACAATCTGCAGTTTGAATCTACAAAGAATTTGTACATTGGCTGCCAGTTGAGGACCATCTTGGAGAATTTTCTTTTCCTCCTAGGGATATCACCCACAAAATGGTAGGTAACAAGACTTATTTATGCAAATTGACTTCGAAGTAAAATCTTACCCAACTTATCACATCCAAATCAATTTATTAAGTTGAGAAAATCGGAACTTCCAAGTCAACATCCTTTAACTTTTTAAAAGATATAAAAAACCACAAAATAATTGACTTATTCCATGTTATTTGAAGGCAAAGAAGTTCATTTATAATGACATTGGAGAAAATATATTCTTTGGTGACTCTACCTCAAATGACCATTTATGGAAAAGGTATTAGCATAGTAAACCAAGCTACTTATTTGCACAAATTGACCTCGAAGTAAAACCTTACCCAACTTGTCACTTCAAGGTCCATCTACTAAGTCGAGTAAGTTGGAATCACTTAAGGTTCCAATCAAGAGTTTTAAGGTTAAATAATTTTATAAAACTGTCTAATTTTTTAACAAACGGAAAATTGAAATTTCTATCCGTTCAAAACTCTAATCAAATTTAATTTTAACAATCTAAATTCATTTAAAATTAAACATAACTCATAAAATTTTGTTCAGTACGAATACAATTTGAATGATGGTAGTTCTTTACTTATACCTGAAATTTTAAATTAAATTGCCAAAAAGAAGGTCCATTTTCTGCACAATCAACTTCCGCTGATTTTGCATTTCATATAAAGAATTTGGGCAAACAAAGTATGCTTTTTATCAAAAAAATCTCTGCGTCATCAAGGCAATTGCGAGTCACTGGAATGGTCTACACCATCCAGCAAACAAGACGACATGGGTACTTCCGCATATGTTGAAGATATAGACACTGTAGAAGAAGAAGAAGGCGGCTTCACAAAACTATGGAGAGAGGTTCGAGAGCTCTCCCTAGGATCGGGCCCCGATGTGGAACGTCTTCATCTTCCACCCTCACCTATCCAATTTCTCAGAGATTTCGTGGCGCCCAACAAGCCCTGCATCATCACCGCCGGGCTCCAACATTGGCCCGCTCTCACCAGATGGACCAACGCCTATCTCACTTCCCGCCTACAAAACAAGATCGTGAGCCTCCACTTCACCCCAAATGGCCGAGCGGATTCCGTAGTAAATCCCACCATAAATAGCGATTCTTGCTTCGTTTCTGCATACGTCGAACGCATTCCATTCCCTGCTGCTCTGGAGTACATCGCAGGTTCGGAACGCCAGGAGCGGGGCGCTGTTGCCTATGCGCAGGAGCAGAACGGCTGTTTCATGTCGGAATACTCCTTATTGGCAGAGGATGTCGAGACAGATATTCCTTGGGCCACCGAGGCTCTGGGTTCGAAACCCGAAGCGGTGAATCTCTGGATAGGAAACGAGAGAGCTACTACCTCGTTTCATAAAGATCACTATGAGAATTTGTATGCGGTTGTGTCAGGAGAAAAACATTTTCTTCTCTTGCCTCCAACGGATGTGCACAGAATGTATATAAAGGAATATCCAGCTGCGCATTATGTGAGATCCGAGGTACTCTCTTCTCGTTGTCTTGAATATTAAAATTGAATTTGTAATTAGCGCACTCAAGATGAAACTATGTTGAAAAATGTGTCTTTGGCAAACGACTCGGTAAGGCTGGAGCACAAGAGTTCGATCCTAAATGCACAAGAGTTCGATCCTAAATTCATTCCGAAATCCTAAAACCTAAAATTCTAAACCTTTAAAGTTATCATCAACACTAAACCCTTGAAGTTAAAATCATAACCTTTAAACCTTAAACCGAGCGAAAATTCGGTATAAACTTGGCTGCAGAAATCGGTTTTCCTTCTCTCTGGCATTTATATTTGACACTGACAAGTTTTTCCATCCACCTGCGAGTTGGACTCGACAGAAAATAGCACGTGAATTGTTCGCGGGTCTGGTCTGACTCTCTTTTAGCCACTTTGACGTGCCAGTAGAGAGTCGTACCCAGCCGTGAGTTAACTTGGCTCGGCAGCAAGGCTGAGCAGAGTTGGAATCCGGAGTAGTTGGAAGACTAGGCGATTTCTTCAGCTATGGATCGTAAAATGCCATTACAATTGAATCACTGATGGACGAGCTTATGCGGAATTTGTTTTGTTTAGGTGAGTTCCGTTAATTTGAATGGAGTAAGCCAGTTTGGCATGTCTGCGCATGAAGTAAATTGTCCATGCAGTTCAGTTTGAATTTCAGCAGTCGAGAAATATAGTACTAAGGTTTTAAAGCTCTTTCAGTCTTTATTGGTTCTCCCTCTCTAGGAGGGTTCTTCATTTGTAAACTGCCGTTCCACTCGACAGGTAAACAATTACTCACAAACCACAATAACAGCAACATATGATATGAGAAACCCTTAAAGGAGAAACCCCTGTTGGAAGGTGAGGCTGCCCTACTCTCTCTTTCTCAGTGCAAATACAAAGGAGTGATTCCTGTAGCCCGTGGGCTGCTACACGACACAAACCCTTTTTGTTTTGCCTCTCTCTATCCACTCTCAACTATTCTGCTATAAAGCATCGAGATGGATGACAAACAATATAATGATCCAATCCAAATCAGTTCTACTGGTTTTCAAGTTGTAATGATCTTGAATTTCTCCAGGACCTGTGCAGTACACACATATTTTTCAAATTTGAAATACACTTATATTAATCATACAGCACTTGGCTCATAGGTGGTGCCATAAGAAAAAATCTGTGGCAAAGCACAAAGTTTCATTCTGAAACGGACACAAACCCTTGGGCTGCTACAGGACACAAACCCGTGGGCTGCTACAGGACACAAACCCTTTTTGTTTTGCCTCTTTCTATCCACTCTCAGCGATTTTGCTATAAAGCATTGAGATGGATGACAAACAATATAATGATCCAATCCAAATCAGTTCTAGTGCTTTTCAATTTGTAATGATCTTGAATTTCTCAAGGACCTGTGCAGTACACACATATTATTTAAATTTGAAATACACCTATATTAATCATACAGCACTTGGCTCATAGGTGGTGCCATAAGAAAAAGTCTGTGGCAAAGCACAAAGTGTCGTTCTGAAACGGAATCTGAAACTAACAAATTTCAAGCATGCTACACCGCCTTACAAAAGAGAGAGAATCGTGAAGGTGAGCAGCATGGCCTTGGTGTGCAATACAATATTGATATTAATCCCTTTACAGAACTCAGGGTCTCCTGCAAGGGAGCAACATGATCCAAACACAGAACATACGCTATTAAACATGTGGCTGCAGCTGCTAAGACCCAGCCTATAAACACTATAACATCCCCAGTAGGCCACGGATCCCCATCAAGATGAGCTAGGGAGAACACGCTTCCATGGCCTCAAACAACTGCATAAACCATGATTTAACAGGGTACTGCTGTTGCATAACAAGTTCAGGATACATCTTGGGGTATATCTGTATCGAGTGCAGAGAGATTGGGCCATGTAGCTCAAGCCCTTATAAACTATAACATGTGCTGTCCAAACATTTGCTGCAGATAGGGAGATGGAGTAGCTTTGCTCTGAATGCTGGCCAATCTGAGACACACTTTGCCAGCTATGAACTACCTGAAATCTCGAGTCCTCGCTGCTCCACTCCAGTCTGCCACCACGATTTATCAGATTTCCTCCATGAAAGATGAGTTTTGTTGGAGCCCAACAGGCTGGACTAACCAACATCTTATGGCCTTGATGCCTAATAACCCTGATATCATTTTCAGTTGCCCCATCTACTATGAGATCAGGAGAAGATACAGCTTCCTTTTTTGTGATTTTGGGAGATCACCTTCATCGAATATCTAGCTCTTTACATGCATGAGGTGGTGTCTTTCAAGTTTCAAATGGCAGATCGTGCATTTTTCTTCCAGTGCCTTCTGTGAGATTGTACCACCTTTTTTTCAGCTAACTTCAGCACTTGTACAGTTGTACTAAGCAGCGGGCAGATCTTTCAGTGAGTGGCACAACAGGCACTAAGTGAGACAACATACAATGTCTTATCCCATATCTAGTTGAATCTTTTGCTTAGGTGCTAGGGTATTCGTTCTCTGTATAGATCAGATTAGCAACCCAATTTAGGCCAAAGCCATATCACGAGATTTTTCTTTGAGCCTCAAACGTGTGGAGAAAATTTGCTCGTGGCTCTTGTTTGGATCAAAACTCTTTTTGAAAGAAACCATTTTTGAGAAGAATGGCCTATACCTTCTTACATGTATCATCCGAAGGAGTTATTGCATTTTTTGTCATACAGGGGAGGATTTATTGCCTCATTAATAGTGTTAAGTCCTAAGACATAGGCTTTTTTCAATGGAGCCCCGACCTTTCTTAACGACAATGGATATTGAAATACGTGGATGGCTGTTATTAATATTGGGGCCCTTTCAACATTTTACATGAAAAGCCTTTTACGCTTTGAAAATTGTAGGGAAAAGGTCTACGAATATTATGCTCATGCATTTCGGGGAGTTCATACTCCATACTACATTTTAAGATTTCTTGCTAATTCGAAATGGAACATTTAGAGGGATAGTGTTGATTTTGGATAGCACCGGATGTGCTCTAACTCCGAAATTTGGTGGAAGGGCTAGAACACGTAAGATCTCCAGAACCCAGAAATCGTTTGGAGAAATTCCACCTGGATGAGGAGTTATTAGAATAATTAATATTTTTTTAATGGGTTCCTAAGTATAAACTTAGGAAAATAAAAAATATTAATGTGTGTTAACTAGAATATGGGTGAGAAGGTTCCATGTGACGAGGATTAAGCTTGTTTTAATCTTAGCCGTTGATTGGAGATTAAATCACAACCATTGATTGGAGATTAGATTACGACCGTTGATTCATCAACAGGAAAAGTATAAGAGGAGGCTTGAGGGTTAGTTGGAGATGTATCGAATTGATCAAAGAGTTCGATTTTTCTGGGGCGACGTTTGCTGAGAAAATCAAGCCAGTGACCTGAGTTGCAGTGAGGGGCAGTTCGGCAGAGGGACTTCAATCCAAGTCTGAAGAATACATAGCAGAGAGGCAGAGAAGCACCAAGAGAGACAGCGCAGCTCCAGAGAGAGTGACACAGAGGCCAGAGGGACTGACGTAGGTGACGTAGAAGTTGGAAGGGCTGACGCAGGCCCTTAGAGGCAACGTTGGGGTTTTTCCGTGGGGCAGAGAGAGAGCAGTCCAACATATCGAATTTTTGAGCAAGGGAGGCTCACTTAGAGGGTGACAAAACTCTTAGAGGAGGTGACGCAGTTCCAGCGCAGAGCGTGGAGTAGCCATTGTTGCCCAATACTGGGGACAACAGGGTCATCTGTGGGGTTTGATCATCCAGTTGCTGGATTTGCCAAAATATTTGTCTCCAGATAGAGGTACTTCTGCCAAGGTTATTCTTTGTTGGGTGAGCCGCATTTGGCATCCTAGTTGTATTCAAAAATCTGCTTAATAATACAAACCCTTTATATGCTGCACCGATTTTCTTGAATTGGGTTTTTCCGGGGACGATTGTCCAAAAATAATGATGTCCCTTGTGTGATTGTCTTAGTTTATTTCATTTCACGATCTGTATGTATGTGTAGGCTGCAATAGTGTTTTTCATCGATGTTTATGTAATTAGATAACTTGTTAAATGCAAAGAACAAGTAGGAGATGACAAACCAATGATTGCAGTAGGATTTATGATGTGTAGATTCATAAATTATCACATATCAGAGGATTGCAGATCATAGGAGACTGAAGACACCAACCAAGAAATCTAGAAGAATTTGTTGCAAAGAGCCATTGCCTCGAGAGATAGTGCTATTCCAGAGCCCGAGCCCGAGACGCAGAAGGAGTGACGCAGTGCAGAAGAGGTGACGTAGAGCTTGCATCAACATTCTGAGCCAGGTGAGGGTGACGCAGTAGCTGGGAGGAACCCACGCAGTAACTGTGTCAGCTATCCAGGCCAGCGTAGAAGTAGAGAGGGGTAGATCAGGCTCACACAGAGCTACATCATCTTTTCGGACCAGGAAGGAGTGACGCAAGTGGCCAGGAGGAGTTGATCCAGCTCACACAGTGATTGCGCAAAGCCAGAGGAGCTCAGTACTTTAGTTGTCGGGGCTAGGGGAGCAGAGCAGATTCGATTTGAGGAGCTGGTGGGACGCTGTTGCTATTGGTGCAAAACAGTGTCTATGGAGACAGAGACAAGGTAGAGGGAGTCACTACCTTGACCGATTTCTAGCTAAAGAAATCTAGATCCGGGTTGCAGCTGCAAAGGAGGATTGGAGAAGAGTGATTCTACATTTGGCTAGTGGATTTACGAGAAGGAAATCGAGACTCAGAGGGAGTCTGAAGGAGCTCATTCCTTATAGGATTTCTTGCGCCAAAGAAATCCAGATCCAAGTCTTGCTAGATTGACAACAGGAGAGGGAGAAGAGAACTAGTCCTATTTTTGAGTAGAGATGGCAATGAATGGGTTGAGGGATCATGACAGGTTGGATGGAGCCTCCAATTTTGTCATCTGGAAGGTTAGGATCCTGGCAATCTTAGACAAATATCGCATCAAGAACTATGCGTTGAAAGTAGTTGTTGTTCCGGTCGACGTTGATCTGCTGCAAGTACTAGGAGGCCTAGGCAAAGGCAAAGTGCATGATCCTAGACGGGGTTAAAGATCATGTAGTACCACACATTGCTGAGAAGGAAACAACAAGGGAGATGTGGGAGACCCTGACCACCTTGTACCAGGGCTCTTCCGTTCAACGGAAGATGCTATTAGAAAATCAGCTGAGAGAGTACCAGATGCAAAAAGGGGAGGAGATAGATCCTTTCCTTCTCAGGTTGCAAGGGATTCACGACCAGTTAACTTCCGTGGGGTCTACACCTGATCCTGAGTTCATGGTCAGGATTGCCTTGAATGTAGTCACCGATGACTGGGAGATATTTGTCCAAAGTATTTTGGGCAGAGCAACTCTCCCCAGTTGGGAGGAAATGTGGGCAGCTCTTCGACTAGAAAAGCTCAGGAGGTTGACCAAGGCAGGGAGTAGCGACAAGGGAACCCGGGTCAAGAAGGAGGAGGAGGAGGATGCAACTCTCGCATCAGCGGGACATCAGGGGTAGCAGAAGAGGAAGAAGAAGGACATAACCAAGGTTAGATGCTTCAATTGTGGGGAATTGGGACATTATGCCACTCAGTACCCCAAGAAGAAAGGGAAGGGGGAGGCTTCTGACTCAAAGGCTGCTCCAGCGAAAGCGAACAAGGAAGGCGAGGATGACGATTGTGCCATGAGTGCTCGTGTGCCTCTGGAGAAGAGGTGGCACGACATGGAGTTGTAGTCAAGAGGACTACATGAAGGGCAGGATCCTTGAGGTACCCAAACTCTTGGATCACATACGGGTACAGGAGCCCTTAACGATAGTAGCAAAATGACGGGTGATGATTGGAGTGAGGTGTGATGGAGTGACAATGGCATTGCTAGAGTGCCAAAGTCTGAGGTAGCGTAGTGGATGTTGTAGCAATGCTAGAAGCACAGAGTAGTTTGCAGCAGTGCAATGGCAACAGAGGGTCAGCATAGATTAGCAGCGGAGGTAGTTTCAGGATCACGAGGCATCCATACTAACCAGGATGTCAGTTTTGGGTGAAGTATTAGTTACTTACTTCTCAGTAACTGAGTTGCAGTGCAACAATTAGCAGTGGCAGTGCTATGGGTAGCAGATGTAGCATTTTGAGAGGGAGCTGTAGTACAGATGTAGCAGTGGCAGTGGCATAGTCATGGGCAGCAGTACAGGGAGTAGCAATGCAGTGGATGAAGGGCAGCAGACCAAGCATCAACAACACAAAGGACCGATGCAGTGTTTCAGTGTAATGCTTCTATGGGGAAGTATTGCTAGAGCACATTCCTTGCTAAGAGAGAGTGTTGATTTTGGGTAGCATCGGATGCGCCCTAGCTTCGAAATTTGGTGGAGGGGCTAGAACATGTAAGATCGCCAGAACCCACCAACCATTTGGAGAAATTCCACCTGGATGAGGAGTTATTAAATAAAAATATTAATGTGTATTAATTAAAATATGGGTGAGAAGGTTCTAAGTGACAAGGATCAAGCCTGTTTTAATCTTAGTTGTTCATTGGAGATTAGATCACGACCGTTGATTCATCAACAGGAAAAGTATAAGAGGAGGCTTGAGGGTCAGTTGGAGATACATTGAATTGATCAAATAGTTCGATTTTTTTGGGGCGAGGTTTGCTGAGAAAATCGAGCTAGTGATTTGAGTTGCAGTGAGGGGCAGTTCGACAGAGGGACTTCAGTCCAAGGCCGAAGAATACATAGCAGAGAGGCAGAGCAGCACTAGGAGAGACAACGCAGCTCCAGAGAGGGTGACGCAAAGGCCAGCGGGGGTGATGCATAAGCTGGAAGGGTTGATGCAGGCCCTTAGAGGCAACGCTGGGGTTTTTGTGTGGGGCAAAGAGAGAGCAGTCCAGCATATCAACTTTCTGAGCAAGGGAGGCTCACTGAGAGGGTGACGCAGCTCCTAGAGGAGGTGATGGAATTCTAACGCAGAGCTTGGAGCAACCATCATTGCCCAGCGTTGGGGACAACAGGGTCATTTGTGGGGTTTGATCATCCAGTTGCTGGATTTACCGAAATATCTATCTCGAGATAGAGGTACTTCTGCCAAGGTTATTCTCTGTTGGGTAAGCCGCATTTGGCACCCTAGTTGTATTCATAAATCTGCTTAATAATACAAGCTCTCTATATGTTGCATCTGTTTTCCTGAACTGGGTTTTTCCTGGGACGATTGTCCAAAAATAACGATGTCCCTTGTGTTATTGTCTCAGCTTATTTTAGTTCATGATCTATATGTATGTGTAGGCTGCAATAGTGTTTTTCATTGATGTTTATGTAATTAAATAACTTGTTAAATGCAAAGAATAAGTAGGAGATGATAAACCAATGATTGCAGTAGGATTTTGGATGTGTAGATTCAGAAATTATCACAGATAGTTCGTAGGCTCTTGTGATATCGGGGACCCATGACTTTCTTGACCAAAGTTTTCTCTCGAGCTCCAAAATACATAGGATTGAAGCATGTGGACAACTATCAAGCATTTCGGAGGCATGAGGGTCATAAAACTATTTGAATCTTTCCTAAAAACGGTCTTAATCATCTCAAATCAATGGCCTAGGGTCCATAAATGATTCTTTGAAGATTCTGTGGGAATGGTGAACAAGCAAATGAAATCAAGACACTTGGTTTAGTATCAACCCTCTTGGATTTTAATAATTGCGGATTCTATGATAAATAATATGGATTCTTTATCTGTAGAATATCCTTTGCCCCAATAACTGATGTATATGAATATGATAGAAGTATACGAAACATAAGCACCCATAGCAAAGATCGCAGGGAGAAAATTAGTCACCCGGTGAAGAGATCATGGGTAATTATCATTAAGTCTTCTTTTGCATCAACAGGGAAGAAATAAAATCAGATAAGTGATCTCTTAGTTAGAAGTGATATATTGATTCTTGACTATAAGTCAATTTAACCATTTTTCAACATTTTTAGTTAGATCAACACTTTACTTCCAAACTGAAGACTATTACTGGCTTGGCTTTATTATGATAATGAACTAATGAGATCTTGTGTCTAATAGAGCATGAATTGCATTTACCGTGCCACTACAATGATATCGAGAGAATTATGAAAGGGAGGAAGAAGAGTTAACAAGCCATCAACATATATGGAGAACTTATTGGCTTTTGCAGATCTAGGAGTTAGAGTAGAGAGATCTCGAAGCTTAGAGCATTCACTTGCAAGGTGTAATAAAAGATTCACTACATAGTCTGAGGTTGTTTGCTTAGCTCTGTTAGATCTCATTTTATTGTTTTTTTTTGTTTCTCCAACATTGTAATCATGCATCTTAACATGTCTCAATCTTACCAAAAACATTTTTTGTGGCTCAACTATGTTGTCACGTATCCTTGAGTCATTTTGATACATTATATTGAAGACATTTTGTGGCTATGACCCTTTGGCCATTTATCTATGTCTTAGAGATATATTGCAGAGTTTGATCGTTTGTAACTAAGAAATCTGGTCCATTACCCTGATTGTTAATCAAATGGAGTTTTTCTGCTATAATAAGCTTCATTCATGGTTATTCTATTATTTTTATGGGATTGATCGAGATTGTTTTTTCCTCTTCATTATCTTTTGCATCTTCCATTTTGATTTGTGTGTCTTATAGTTTTGTGGAAAGGTGGCGTGGTTTTGTTTTAGATATGTTTTGCATCTACTCTTTCTTTCAACATTTATCTTTCGAAAGTTGGCAAATGTATACCAATCCTTATCTAACTTGGTATCAACTTCTTCCCTTCTTTTGAACCCCATTGATACACTTAGAGTATGAGAGCTTCAATGACATTTAGAATACAAATATGGATAGTAGGAGCACTGCTAAGGTGATAGTGGTAGTCATTGAAGCACAACCCTTATAGGACCCATGAGTATGCGCGAGTCTTGATGGGTCTTATAGCAAGACAGGTCACTCGCATAAAAACCGTGGTTCTGACCTGTACCTGTGAAGATCCACATTAAACTCGTCCACCTGCATTAAACTCACATTGAACCCGCATAAGACTCGTGAAGATCCTCAAAATTCAACATTTTTTATTTTTCTTTTTCTTTTTCATATTTTCAGTTTTTTTTTTGTTCTTCTGTATTTTGTCGAGTCTTCGGGTCGCCGAGTCAATAGCCAAACGAGTCTTATACGAGTATGAGTCGTGCAACAGTGTTGGTAATGCATCTTTGACAAAACAAGGGTTAGCTCCTTTGGTCCAAGAGCCATATTAGGGATTAAAGTGAGAGGTTTTCATCTCCACTGGCTATCCTAGCTCCGTTTTTTCTTTGAGGGAACATCTTGTGGGACAAAATCTAGAGTGGTGTTGTTGCCAAGGACATTCTCCTAGGCATAATGGAAAAGAAAATGGTCTGACCTTTCAAGGAAAGGAAGATTGATTGCAACAAAATTTGCTTCCTTAGAACTGACGAGGAAGCCATTTTTACAAGAATGGTCTATACATTCTTCAAATTGTGCTTCATAGGAGTCGTTACATCTTTTGTGATATAAGGTAGGGATTATTATCTTGTTAAAAGTCTCAAATTCTAAGAGTTAGGATTCCTAGAGTGAAGTCTTGACCTTTCCTAAATGTGGGGCATATTAAAACATGTGGACAACTATTATTGATTTCCGTGCTCTTCCAACTTTTATCATAACATGCCTTACATGCTCGAAGCATTATAGAGGAGTCTATGTCAATCACACTCATACATTTCTGGGGTTTACACTACATTCAAAGTTTCTTTTTGCACCTGAAAATTGAAAAATTAGCAAGATACTTGGCAGGTTCTTGTGTTTTGGGGCTCCAAAACATTTTTGGTGAAAGTTTTAACTTGATCTTTGAAATGTGCAGAGGATTAAAATATGTTGACAATTGTCGAGCATTTCAGAGGCATCGGGGCACTGTTCATACAAAAGTCTCTAGCTGTCCTAGAAATGGTCCAGATCATCTTTGATCAACAACCTAGGGTTTAGGAATGATTCTTGGAATCTTTGGGACCAATGAGTGTTAATTTTAAGTATGTTCTATGCTTAGCGCAATTCACTTCAATTTTTCATATTATCCCAATGACAATATTCAGATTAACAATCACATCAGCATGATAGTAAAGTGCAGATAGAACATAAACATAAGTCGCAGAAAACAAGCCAAGACAAGAGGACACAAGATGTGGCACCAGCCAGGGACAAACCCCAATGTGGGAAAACCCTTGATCAATTCTTTTATATTCTTCAATAGTTCAGCAGAGAGAGATAATAGATATACATCAGAAGTCAACACTTTGACCTGTCAAAATAAGAGCAGAGATCTTCACCATGAAGATGACATAATGAGGTTGCAGATCTGAGGACATGGACTGCAGTTCTGAACTCGGGTGAAGGCAAACATTCTTCCAAGGTGATTCCATCACCATGCTGCATCTCATCATGTTGCATCCTTCACCATGCTGAATCTCATCATGCTACATCCATCACCATGCTGCATCTCATCATGCTGCATCCATCACCATGCTGCATGGCTGTTAGATAACTAAGCCCTTCAAGGGCTGCAGACCTTTTAGTGGAGTCCCTCCTAATCCACACTGCCACCTACACTCAATGCATACTGCAATACTCCCATGGAACAACCTTAGCTGCTTGCTATGGCTTGCAGCCTAGCAAAGCAGCTGGCTGTAGCAATAGATTCTTCCAAAAGGTCTCGTGAACCCTTAATTCATGCCCAGACATAATCTAAGGCCTTCTCTGGACAACATACAAACTCAGTGGTAGGAGACCTTCATAGGCAGCGGATAAGGGCTACACCTGTCAGCTAATTAGGGCAGCGTATGGGAGTCTAACTGCTGTGTAGATTGGGCCCTTGGGGCCTTCATGAGCTCATAACAGATCCTTTAGACAGCGTGAAAGGGGCACCCTTAACTGCGGATTAGAACACCCTTGAGGACTGCGGCTAAGGTAAGGTTGGATCATACATATACTGTGTATAGGAGCCCTTTCTTGACAACGTTTTAGGGCCTGTCTTCGCTGATTAGACCTTCTTTCTACAGTCATTTAACAGCATCTTAGGGCTACATCAGTCCCTCTATTCTCTGCGGCTAGGGCAGCTAGGAGCCTCATCAATCTGCGGATTAGGGCTCCCAGATTAGGTTGCGTATGGGTGCCTCTTGACTGCGTTTAGACTGCGGATTGGATCCCTTCCTTGGACAGCATATAAATCTCTTCCTTGACAGTGTTAGAACTTCTCCTTGCTGCACTTATAGAAGCCTCCTCCATGACTGCGTTGAGGTCTTTCTTTTATGAATGCTAGGGCAGCATTAGGGCTTCTTCATTAGGGCAGCGTTAGGGCTTCATCAGGGAAGCTCAGAGCCTAGGGCACTCCCTATAGATCTCTCCTTCATCAAAACCCAAAACAGAAATGAAGAGTGATCACAAGAGTGTGTGTGAAAATGACTTGAAGGCCACCTCTATTTATAGTAAAACGTTGAGGACAGGTGGGGGCAATTTGGTTGCTGGCCAACCTTGATGAATTGTCATATGACACAAATAAATTCATATCTCCATGAATACATGTTGGAATCGGATGGTCTTTAGATCAATCCTACACCTCTCGACGAGAGGAATCCAAGAAAAATATCAGCTGCCATAAATAAGTAGACCCACATGGAGTTTGGCCCTAGTTTGCAATTTTAACAATGAGCAAATGAAATTAGGGATCTTGGGTTTATATCATGCCTCATGAAGTTATAATTACACATTCTATGACTAATATCATAGATACTTTATCTTCAGAATATCCTTAGCGCCAATAATTGATTTAGATAATTCTAACAAAAACATGTAGAACATAAGCACCTTTATTGGAGATCATAGGTATTCACTACTAAGGATCCCCTCATATCAACATGGACAAAATAAAGTCAAGATCAGTGATCTTCAGTGATAAGTGATACGTTAATTCACCACCATAAGACAATTTAACTGTTTTCCAGCATTTTCCATCATTTTCAGTTAGATAAACACTTCACTTTCAAACCAAGGACTGTTATTGGCTTGGTGTTATTAAGATTCTGAACTAAAAAGATCAGTGCCTGACAGAGCATAAGTTGAATTTGCTGCACCACTACAACAACATCAAGAGGACTAGGAAAATGTTACCAATGCATCGACAGTTTTGGAAAGATTCTTGGTTTTTGCAGATCTAGGACTCATAATAGAGAGCTCTTGGAGGTTAGAGTATTCATCCACGATGTTGTAATATAGGAATCACCATGCTGCTAATGATTAGGTTCCTTAGTTCTGTCAAACCTCTTTTTGTTTTACATATTCTTATTCTTCCAAAGTCCTTGGGATTGTAGCTATGCATCACTGCCCCTCTGCTGCTGAAAGATCACTTAGTTTGAATTTCTCAGTGTCCTAGCCCCATAAATCGAACTCTAGATCAATTCTCCCTTTGTGTGTGTATTTCCAAATGAACCCCAAGCCTCAATTTTATACTTTTCCAGTTGAGTCTTCAACAGCCGAGATTAAGTCTCTAATCAACGGCTAAGATTAAAACATGACTTGATCCGCCTTCTAGATCATTCTCACCCATATTTTGATTAATACCTTTTAATATTTTAATTTCCCTAAGTTTAGACTTAGAAACTCCATTAAAAATATTAATTATTTTAATAAAATACAATCCAGGTGGAATTTCACCAAACGGTTTCTGGGTTCTTTAGAACACATATGCCTTAGCCTCTCCACCAATTTTCAAGGCTAGAGCACTTCCGATGCTACCAAAAACTAACATGAAGTAATGGAAATAATAGCCCTGATAGATGCATATTTGGTGACGGGAGCAAATGCCACCTCATAATCTACTCCCTCCTTCTAGGAGAACCCTTTTGCCACAAACATTGCCTTATACTCCTAGACACTGCCATCAACAATATGTGTGATCTTACATATCCATCGAGAAGTGACCACTAATTACCCCTCAGGCCTCAACACTGTTGCCGCAAAATCTAGCAGACCTTGTAGAAGGGTACCCTACAAGTCTATTGCTAGACCAAGAGATAACCATGGGGTAGTGGCCCATTGTCACCACAACCAAAACCCCATGCTCTTTATGGATTTTCACTGATAAGAGGAGTTCCGATATGTGAGAAGGTAACCTAATAGGTATTCTAAAGTTAAGGTATACCTAAAAGGTCTTCAGTGGAAAGACACATTTTCAGGTTCAATGCTCCAAAGGAGACAATACACTTTCCTTAGACCAATTGCAAACAAACCAAGACCTAGGTCTTGATTAATGAGTTGATAGTTGGGTTGGTCAAAGGTCTAGGTTAAAACAAAGGGTTTCCAATAGTGATCTTCAACAAGACAAGGTGCATGAAACCCTCAAATAAACCCCTGAGTTGAAGCTGTTGGAATTGCTGAGAGGGGGTTGAATCAATATTTCTTAGCAATTAGTAACTTATTATTCTTTTCACAGCATTAATTATTCTTTCAACATCAATTCAAAGCATAAACAAGCAATAGACAATAGACACCAAAATTCTAGGTGGAAACCCCTCTAGGACAAAAACCACCGAATGCTTTTCTGGAATTTTTGTGAGTACATCAAATGCTTAAGCTCTAATAAAAAAAGGGAAGCCCCAACTCCTTAGTACTCTAGAAAAGCGTTTAATTCTCTAGCTCCCACTGAAAGGACATTCCAACGCCCTGGTTTTATCAGCAACAGCTGAAAGGATGCTCCAACACCCTAGCAAGCTCCAGCGTGCCCTATCACCACCCTACCACCCTGAAGTGTTTTTAGGCTACAACCTGAAGGTGACTTCAACCACCTGCCTAGCACCACCCAACCTCCCTGAAAATGATAATAATTTTGATGCACTAACGTGGGTGCCTGTTCCAAGGACAATGACCCACTTACAATGAACAAACTTCTTTTGACTATTGTAGGCTCCCGTACCAGGGACAATGGCTTTCTTACAATGAATTCTGATACGACAACCCTTCAAAAACCTTTACTACAATAACTGCAGAAAACCCTTACAAGTCATGAATCAATTGACTCTTCCGTCCACATCTGTGTCCGATGATGCCCTTACTGATGATTGGACTGCGGTAGATAATTCAACATTGCTGTAGGATGATGTAGCTACCTTATTGTCGTAGATCCCTTGAAGATATATCTGAAACTATATCTTTGATAATGTTCAGTACAACACAAGTATTTAATACCACTGCAATTGAATGATAGCGCACTGTATCAAGAGGAAGTAACCACTGTTAATTGTAGACAGACCACTGCCACTTCAAACTGAGATCATTGATGAATTAGATGTGAAAACTCTTACTGCAAGATGATGTAAGCCTTCCTCTTCTACAACTGCAAGTGAGATCAAAATATTTTCTATATAGATGAGTACTGAGTACTGCTGTGAGAAGCCTATTCCCAAATATAACTATGAATCCTTGCTTATTGTATCAAAACAAACTGCATATTCCTTATTATGGTAACTAGACATCATCAGTGGCATCTCTATTCTTGAGAAACCCTTGCCATGTCATTAATGCACAAGACTATTATATCCACCAACCAAAACTTTTCAATCCTCTTACCTTATTGGGGAAGATGGGAGCAAAAACTACAAAACAAGACTGCTATTAAATCGTACTTTCTTTAGTTTTAAGGGCATTTGCTTTGACTAGCTTCTATTCAAGAGTCTTCACTATACTGTCACCAAGTTTGGACTGCTGTTTAGGTCAGCTTCATTTCATTTACAAACATATGTATATACACTGAAAGACATGCTTCAGATCACATTTTTGCTAGAGATATCTCACTTCTTCCCTTATAACTATGCGTCACAATTTATACAAGACAGTCCGAAGTCGAGACTATGTTGACAAATTGGGTTGATTGGAGCTGAAGATGTAGTAAATACTTGCTGTCTTAGGTTTGATCAATCCCCCGCAATTCTGGATCTAAATTCAAGATCTCATTCTACTTAGCCACAGTTCTGAAATCAGATAGGGCCGAGACATGGAAGATCCTTTCTTCGCCAGTCCTGAAATGGTTCTTTTCAAACTTTGACAACAAAATTACAATCTCAGAACTGAACCCTCTTGCAAAAACCACAAAGTTAAAATTGTAGCTCCTTCAAAGAGTCGAGATTTTGAGAGTTAGATCCAGACTTCGGTTCTGTTCCTTCAAGCCGCAAATGTAAGCAAAACCTTCCAGACTTATACTGCAATGATTAGGGCTACAAGGTTGAAAGAGTCATCAAGGATCCGCAAGCATGTTCAGGTGACCAGGCCGCAGAAGTAAAGTGTTTTCTTCACCGTATAGGCATAGAATGAGGGCCGAAAAGATGTGCTACTCCTAAAACCTCCAAAAATGATGCCAAGAGTTGCTTCTTCCTGCAATGAAAACACTAAACCCCAAGTGCAAGAAAAACATGACACAAATGAATTCCAAGCCACTCTTCTGATCTGTCGCTGTCTCCATAGGGCCGAGATAGTTTCGGAGCGAAGTTAATCAAAAGATATTCATTTAGTTCATACTTTGGATGATAGAATGTGTCTTTTTATAGACTTGGGAGGGGCTTCAAGAGATGCAATGATTCCTATTTTGGAGGGAGGAATTAACCATTTGAAAGTCAACTAAGTTGGAAGGAAACCCCTTTTGTGGGGGACCATCTGCCTTGAGGATTAGAAATTTAATTATTATTAATTTTTTTATTTGAAATCCTCATGACTTACTGTTAAAATTGGCAACTAGGGCCAAATTCCACTTTGGACAACTCATTTGATAGAGATGATGATTGCATTGAATTCCTCTTTTCAAGAGGACCAAAATTGACCTAAAGATCATCAAATTTGGATAAGTAGAAATGTGTTTTTGAATTTATGCCCACAACTGTCCAAATTGTCAAGGTCGGCTGCATCATCATGTAGGCTCATGAAGCCCAAGAGACATGTCACTTCACGCTCACGACTTGTATAAATATAAGAGACCTCAAACCTCATTTGGTATCATCTCATCACACACAATCTTCTCTCTCCTTCTCTGATTGGTTCGTACAACACATTGGGCATCTATTCTTCTCACATGTGTGGCTGGAAAAGAGGACAAATTACAGGGTTGAATTGTAGGGCTGTTGTAGAGTTTGACCAACGTTGACCAAGGGTTATTTGACCAAGTTTGACTGCAATTTTTCGGTCAAAATTTTGGTTTTGGAGAGCTGCATCTATTGGCACAGAAACCTAGGTATTATGGGCACTTTGCCCAGTGCTGATCACAGGCTTGAAGTGCAGAATTTGACCAGGTTTGACCACTGTTTTCAGGACTGTTTTGGGCTGACTTTGACCACTTTTGAAGGCCAAGTATGATTGCCTTTGACCAAGCTTCAAAGAGGATGTTTTGCTGCTGCGTTGACCATTTTGACTTTCTGGTTAGGGCAAAATTGGACTGCTGTTGAATGCAGATTTGACAGGGTTGTTTTGACTGTGATTTGGCAAGTCAATTTTGATTTTTGTACTCTCTCTCTGCTGAGCATTTGATATAATAATAAGAAGAATTGAGCAAAGGGTTTTCCCCATCTTGGGTTTTTTCCCTAGCATCCGCCAAATCTGGTGTCCTCTTGTCTTGGCTTGGCTTCTGCATTTTATAATTCATGTTCTATCTACAATTACTATAAATGTGACAGATTGCTATTGGAAAACTAAATTGGAAATTGTCATTGGGCTGCTAAAGGACATTGAAGTAATTGTGTTCAACATAGAACATACCATTGTTAACTAAAATTAACACATGTATTAAAAATAATCTTGAGATCCTCCCTATTTCCTGATTTGTGTAATATGATGACTAATGTGAGTGTGCCACAACATCTCACATGCCCTTTGCTGTATTTTTATTAGCAACATGTGGGACAACATGATCCCCAACACCATCCAGGACCATTCTCTTTATCTTTGCCATCTCTTTCTTGAAGGTTGACAATTGTTGTGGATCTGTTGGCTCTGCCATGACATTTGTCACAAACTCCTTCAAGACATGTTCATCCAAAAGGCACTGCATTCTGGCTTTTCATATGCCAAAATTTGAGGCTCCGTCAAGTCTATCCTGATCCCTGAGTCCTGTTGTGGCCATTTCTGTGAAACTCAAATAAACTGAAGACTAGTGATGGAAATCTCCTTCTCCTTCCTGCTTGGCGTCCCCTCTGCTACTTGCACTCTCTTTGGATACTCATACTAGCAAATATGATCTTGCACTTGCCCCCAGTGGCCTTTACGGAATTCACACTTCCTGCTATTCTTCAATTGGGCAACTTGCTCTATCTTCCATAATCCCTTCTCCAAAATCTGGCACAAGTACTGCTGCTCTTGAAGTATGCACTGGCTGAATTGGCAAGTCTAACTTGGCCTACTATTGTTGGGAATCACGGATCTCCTCCTGAAAACTGGAAACTGGAAACCCTCTGAGAAAATCTAGAAACCTCCTCTGTGTGATTTTCTCTTCTGCAACTTCAACCATTGTTGCAAATTTTCTACGCCCAGATCTATTTTTGGAATCAACTAATCTGCTCACCGGAACCCTCTATCGGACAAATACACTGGATGTTGGGACTGTTACTGAGTAAATCGAACTTTTGCACCTCATTGGTTATGGAAATCGATTTTCTGCCCAACAATTCGCAGTGCCTAGTTGGTCTGCGCACATTTGAACCCTGTGCTTCAAATCTGCCTTTGAAATTGCATGATCTCTCGATCATTCACCTTTGAGCCTACAATCTAATTAATAGTGCTCTGATTCCATGTAAAATTTCCTCGAATGCACCAACTGGAGTTTATTCTTCTAACTTGTTAGCAGTTTATTTGTTTACAACAAATAACGAATAAATCACTGATGCATTCTTCATAATTACAATACATTGCGAATTATAAAATCAAGAACTGAGAAATAAATGCCCACACATAAAACTAGACACCAATATTTTTAGACTAAACGTCCCCGGAGAAACCTTGAAGGGAAATTCAGTGTAGTGGATGAGGGTTTATTTTATTATGCAACAAATATGGAGAATTACAATTGCTGGCCTTCCTGGGTTTGCTCCAACAATTTATCTCACTGGAAAAATACTGGGAGAACCCTTCTCCCTCTCAGTGAATCAAACGGGCCTCTCTTTGGCCACTTGTACTTTCCTTGACACTCTCACCATTGGGCAAAAATGTGCACTGCAGCCTTTGTGACTTTTGCATGGCTGTGGAAACTCCTCTTGCCAAGTGTCTTTGCCTCTGGAAACAATTCTCTAGGCCTCCCAAGACTTGATTTGGGCATTAGCTACTGAATCGAACCCCCTCCTGGCAACATGCACCAGCTGAATGGGCAACTCACACTGCAGAATTCAACCTCCCTGCTGGGTTAATTCGACCTTCCTTCCATAACGCGGGAAACTGGAAAACCATCTAAGAATTTATTTGGAAATTCTGCTCGTTGCAAACCCTTGCTACTCTCCTTCATTGGCTCGAACTGTGCCTTGCTTAATCACCACGATTGGGTAGTTCGATCTGCCTTAGCGAACTCGCTTTCCCTCCCGTGTCCATCTCCATCCCTTCAACTTGCTCTTATAATCTCTCGCTGGAGCATCAATGACCAAGATCTAGTCATGATTGATGGCTCGAATCATCTTAGACTCCGTCAAATGACTTTTCGGGAAGTCTCTAGAGCAAGATCGATTTCCTCAATTAATACCCATTAATTAATCAACTTTCGCAAGTTAAACTTAGGAACTTTTTAATTATTGATCAATTCATTTAGTTGAGAGGTTTCTAAGTGTTTTCTCTCAAAACCTTTTCTGGGTTTTGGAGATCTTGTGTTCCTTAGCCTGTTAGATACAAGTTGAGACTAGAACACTTGTCGCATGCTACCAAAAATCCATAAACTAACACTCTCTCTTAGTGAGGAAGGTGTTTTCCCTGGGTGGCCACCCTAGTCCTTCTTGGTCGTCGTTCCTTGCAATTCCCCCATTTTTTTGAAGGCGCGGGGTTGGGGAAGCTTGTTCTCTTTCCGAGCCTCCTTTTGTTAGCAAGTAAACACCTTTGAGTCTTGTTTCTTTCATGTTGTTTCTTCCCTTCGTCCTTTTGCCCCCTAGCTTTACGAAGAAAAGGGGGAATCGTTGTGGATTGGTGTTCGAGAAGGACGAAAGTGCGAGCTACACCCATCTATTCTCTGAAGTAGATGAACTTGGCTCTCCCTTGAGCCTTTGTGAGTACATTTGCAGTCTGCTGCTTTGTTGGAACATATAACTAGATTTCCCACGCTGTTGATGTTCGACATTTGTCATACCCCTTTCTTCACATCTACGTTGATTTGACTCCCTGTCACTGGAAATCACTATGAATTTTCAAGAAGTTAATCTGGAAAACACCGTCCATCAACATTGCACATACTCTGAATCATCTCACACTGCTGTTGCCACTGCTCTGCTGCTATTCCTGCACTGCTACTACAACTACTGCAATGGTGAGTTTGATCTCCCACCGAAGCAGAACTGGGAAATCTCTCTTGGATGGAAACTCCTTCTGGAGTTTCACTCTCGTTGGAACTGCATTTGCAACTTGTAACTAGGCAATTTGCACTACCTCCTCCGATTGCACGAATTTCCTGTAACTGCCACTAGAAACTCGATCTCTACAAATCCACTGTGCTCTTGCAACTAGCTCTGCAACTGCCTCTTGACTCTATGACTGCAACTAGCTTTGCACTATCTACTGAGCATTTGATTGCGCTCAACTGTCTCTTCGCCTC
This sequence comes from Pinus taeda, assembly GCA_000404065.3. Taxonomy (NCBI): domain Eukaryota; kingdom Viridiplantae; phylum Streptophyta; class Pinopsida; order Pinales; family Pinaceae; genus Pinus; species Pinus taeda. The sequence goes on along the minus strand of APFE031224528.1, from coordinate 320,677 downwards.
TCTAGTATCTGTTTGCAAATAGGTCGACATTGTCCCTCAAGATCTGATTGTGCCTTGTTGAACACTGATCTCCTGCTACTATGTACTCTGGGTTCTTGTAGCGAAGGTGATGCTCTTGCTGCAATAATTGGAACTGATCTAATTGATCTCCTTGCTGCTTCTGCCTTGGACCATGCCCATACTAGTACTCTGAAGCATCATGGTTCTCCTCCATCTGGAGGTATTATTGCTATCAATGCAAATTCCTCCAATCTAGAGGTCAACTCATCTATCTTTGTCGAAGCTATTGTCTGTAACTGCCCCTTCTTCCTCTTTGGACATTGGATGGCTTAATGACCAAATTCACCACATCCCAAGCATTTGAGATTCAACAGGTACTTTTTCTTTTTCTTGCCTCCTTTTGAGCTCTATCCCTGATTGGGACCCTTCTTCGCCTTCCCTTTACTTGCACCAATATTTTTAGACTAAACGTCCCCGGAGAAACCTTGAAGGGAAATTCAGTGTAGTGGATGAGGGTTTATTTTATTATGCAACAAATATGGAGAATTACAACTGCTGGCCTTCCTGGGTTTGCTCCAACAATTTATCTCACTGGAAAAATACTGGGAGAACCCTTCTCCCTCTCAGTGAATCAAACGGGCCTCTCTTTGGCCACTTGTACTTTCCTTGACACTCTCACCATTGGGCAAAAATGTGCACTGCAGCCTTTGTGACTTTTGCATGGCTGTGGAAACTCCTCTTGCCAAGTGTCTTTGCCTCTGGAAACAATTCTCTAGGCCTCCCAAGACTTGATTTGGGCATTAGCTACTGAATCGAACCCCCTCCTGGCAACATGCACCAGCTGAATGGGCAACTCACACTGCAGAATTCAACCTCCCTGCTGGGTTAATTCGACCTTCCTTCCATAACGCGGGAAACTAGAAAACCATCTAAGAATTTATTTGGAAATTCTGCTCGTTGCAAACCCTTGCTACTCTCCTTCATTGGCTCGAACTGTGCCTTGCTTAATCACCACGATTGGGTAGCTCGATCTGCCTTAGCGAACTCGCTTTCCCTCCCGTGTCCATCTCCATCCCTTCGACTTGCTCTTATAATCTCTCGCTGGAGCATCAATGACCAAGATCTAGTCATGATTGATGGCTCGAATCATCTTAGACTCCGTCAAATGACTTTTCGGGAAGTCTCTAGAGCAAGATCGATTTCCTCAATTAATACCCATTAATTAATCAACTTTCGCAAGTTAAACTTAGGAACTTTTTAATTATTGATCAATTCATTTAGTTGAGAGGTTTCTAAGTGTTTTCTCTCAAAACCTTTTCTGGGTTTTGGAGATCTTGTGTTCCTTAGCCTGTTAGATACAAGTTGAGACTAGAACACTTGTCGCATGCTACCAAAAATCCATAAACTAACACTCTCTCTTAGTGAGGAAGGTGTTTTCCCTGGGTGGCCACCCTAGTCCTTCTTGGTCGTCGTTCCTTGCAATTCCCCCATTTTTTTGAAGGCGCGGGGTTGGGGAAGCTTGTTCTCTTTCCGAGCCTCCTTTTGTTAGCAAGTAAACACCTTTGAGTCTTGTTTCTTTCATGTTGTTTCTTCCCTTCGTCCTTTTGCCCCCTAGCTTTACGAAGAAAAGGGGGAATCGTTGTGGATTGGTGTTCGAGAAGGACGAAAGTGCGAGCTACACCCATCTATTCTCTGAAGTAGATGAACTTGGCTCTCCCTTGAGCCTTTGTGAGTACATTTGCAGTCTGCTGCTTTGTTGGAACATATAACTAGATTTCCCACGCTGTTGATGT
>APFE031224528.1:285938-318246 GCA_000404065.3 Pinus taeda | reverse complement strand
GATTGCACGAATTTCCTGTAACTGCCACTAGAAACTCGATCTCTACAAATCCACTGTGCTCTTGCAACTAGCTCTGCAACTGCCTCTTGACTCTATGACTGCAACTAGCTTTGCACTATCTACTGAGCATTTGATTGCGCTCAACTGTCTCTTCGCCTCTCTAGTATCTGTTTGCAAATAGGTCGACATTGTCCCTCAAGATCTGATTGCGCCTTGTTGAACACTGATCTCCTGCTACTATGTACTCTGGGTTCTTGTAGCGAAGGTGATGCTCTTGCTGCAATAATTGGAACTGATCTAATTGATCTCCTTGCTGCTTCTGCCTTGGACCATGCCCATACTAGTACTTTGAAGCATAATGGTTCTCCTCCATCTGGAGGTATTATTGCTATCAATGCAAATTCCTCCAATCTAGAGGTCAACTCATCTATCTTTGTCGAAGCTATTGTCTGTAACTGCCCCTTCTTCCTCTTTGGACATTGGATGGCTTAATGACCAAATTCACCACATCCCAAGCATTTGAGATTCAACAGGTACTTTTTCTTTTTCTTGCCTCCTTTTGAGCTCTATCCCTGATTGGGACCCTTCTTCGCCTTCCCTTTACTTGCAAGGGTTACGTTTTCCTCTTCCTCCTTCTCCACTTTTGGTTCTTTGCTGTTGCTGTTGATAGTAACTTCTGAGAGGCTGAGTCTCAGTTCCTTTTGAGTGAAGTCACTCCATAGGTGATCCCATCCTAGAAGTGTGCCCCGTCCTAGAAATAACTTGGACGAATGTATGCCACTCCTTGGAAAACCCATTTAGTACCGTGCGCATCAGCTCATCATCGAATAGTTTCTCTCCAATGACTGCAAGTTCATTTGGGACATTTTGAAGTCCAGTGAGATAGGAAGTAACACCTTCACCCTTCTGCATCCTTGTGGTCCTTAACTTCTCCTTGAGAATATTTTTGCAATTCTTCGATGGATTCTCATACAACTTTGCTACGACATGCCACATGTCCTTTGCTGTATTTTTATCTGCAATATGCGGGACAACATGATCCTGAACACCATCTAGGACCATTTTCTTTATCTTGGCCATCTCTTTCTTGAAGGTTGCCAATTGCTGTCGATTTGATGGCTCTGCCATGATATTTGTCATGAACACCTTCAAGCCATGCTCATCTAAAAGGAACTTCATTCTGGCTTTCTCGACGACAAAATTTGAGGCTCCATTAATTATATCTTGATCCCTGAGTCCTATTGTGACCATTTCTGCTAAACTCAAATACACTGGAGTCTAGTGATGGAAATCTCCTTCTCCTTCCTACTCATCCTTCCCTCTGCTACTCACACTCCCTCTAGAAATGCACAGATCTGTTCTTGTACTAGCAGATTTGATCCTGCTCTCACCTCTGGTGTCCTTTCTAGAACTCGCACTGCCTGCTGTTCTTCAACTGGGCAACTCGATCTATCTTCCGGAAGCACTTCTCTGAAATCTGGCACACGTATTATTTCTCCTGAAGTATGCACTAGCTGGACTAGAAAGTCTAACTCAACCTACTGCTGCTGGAAATCACATATCTCGTGAAAATTGGAAACTGGGAACCTTTTGAGAAAACTGGAAATCTCCTCTATGTGCTTTTCTATTCTTGCCCTACGTAGACCTACAAATGCAACCCTTGTTGCAAATCTTCTTCCCCCAAATCTACTCAGCGAATTAACTGATCTACTCACCGGAACTCTTTATCTGGAAAATCCACTGCTTGTTGGAAATGCTATTGAGCAAATCGAACTTTTCCACCTCACTAGTTTTGGAAATCGATTTTCTGCATAACAATTTGCACTGTCTGGCTAGCTTGCTCAGATCCAAACCCTATGCTTCAGATATCCCTTTGAAACTTCACGATCCCTCGATCTTTCGCCTCTGAGCCTCCGATCTGATCAATAATGCTTTGATACCATGTGAAATTTCCTCGAATGCACCAACAAGAGTTTATTCTTCTAACTTGTTAGCAGTTTATTTGTTTACGACAAAACAAATAAATCATTGATGTAATCCTCACAATAAAAATACATTGTGGAATTACAAAATGAGGAATCGAGAAATAGATGCACACACATAAAAATAGACACCAATATTTTTGGACCAAACATCCCTAAAAAACCCGAAAGGGAAAATCGGTGCAACAAATGAGGGTTTATTTTATTATGCAACAAATATGGAGAATTACAACTGTTGGCCTTCTTGGGTCAACTCCAACAATTTATCTCACTGAAATAATACTGGGAGAACCCTTCTCCTTCTCAACAAATCAAACTGGCCTCTCCTTGGCCACTCACACTCTCCTTTGCACTCGTGCCCCTTGACAAAAATGCACATTACAACCTCTAGGACTTTCGCACAACCACAGAAACTCGTCCTGCCAAGTCGACCTGCTTGTCTCTGCCTTTGGAAACAATTTGCTAGGCCTCTCGGGACTTGATCTAGACACTAGCTTTTGAATCAATTCCTCTCCCGACAACACACACTGACTGATTGGGCAATTCACTTTGGATAATTCAGCCTTCCTTCCCTAACGCTGGAAACTGGAAAACCACTTGAGAATTTCTCTAGAAATTATCCCTGCTGCAAACCCTTGCTACTCTCCTTCATTGGATCGAACTACGCCTTGTTGAATCATTGTCGTTGGGTAGCTCAATTTGCCTTAGCTAACTCACTTTCCCTCTTTTGTCCATCTCCATCCCATTGACTTGCTTTTATAATCTTTCGTTGGAGCATCAATGATCAAGATCTAATCATGTTCGATGGCTTAGATCATCTTAGACTTTGTCAAACCACTTTTTCGGAAGTCTTTAGAGCAAGATCAATTTCCTCAATTAATACCCATTAATTAATCAATTTTCCTAAGTTAGACTTAGGAACATTTTAATTATTGATCAATTAATTTAATTGAGAGGGTTTTAAGTGTTTTCTTTCAAAAACTTTTGTGGGTTTTGGAGATCTTGTGTTCCTTAACCTCTTAGACAAAAATTGAGACTAGAACACCTATCCAATGCTATAAAAAATCCATAAACTAACACTCCCTCTTAGTGGGGAAGGTATTCTCCACTACACCCACCTGTTCTATGAATTAGATGAACTTGGCTATCCCTAGTGCCTTTGTGAGTATATCTGCAATGTGTTGGTTTCTGGGAACATGCTGTTGATGTCTGACATTTGTCATTACCCCTTTCTTCACATCTACGCTGATTTGATTCCCTGTCACTGGAAATCACTATGAACTTTGAAGAAGTCAATCTGGAAAACACTGTCCATCAACACTGCGCATACTCTGATTCATCTCACGTTGCTGCTACTAATATTCCTGCACTGCTACTACAACTATTGCAATGGTGTGTTTGATCTCCCTTTGAAGCAGAATTGGGAAGTATTCCCTGGATGGAAACTCCTACTGGAGTCCCACTCTAGTTGGAATTGCGCTTGTGACTTGCAACTAGGTAATTCGCACTGCCTTCTCCAATCAAACGAATTTCCTATAAATGCAATTAGAAACTCGATCTCTACAGATTTACTGTGCCCCTACAACTGGCTCAGCAACTGTCCCATGACTCTCTGACTGCAACTAGCTCTACATTGTCTATTGAGCATCTAACTGCGCCCAACTGTCTCCGTGCCTCTTTAGTATCTGATTGGAACAAGCTCTGCATCATCCCTCAAGACCTGACTGCGCCTTGCTGAACATTGATCTCTTGCTACCATGTACTGTTGGCTCCTGTAGCGAAGGTGATGTCTTGCTGCAACAATTGGAACTAATCTAATTGATCTCCTTGTTGCTTGTGCCTTGGATCCTGCCCATACTAGTACTCTAAAGTATCATGCTCCTCCTCCATCTAGAGGTACCGCTGCTATCAATGCGAATTCCTCCAATCTAGAGGTCAACTCATCTATCTTTGCCGAAGTTGTTATCTGTTGCTAACCCTTCTTGCCCTTCTTCCTTTTTGGACAATGGGTGATGTAGTGACCAAATTCACCACATCCGAAGAATTTGAGCTTCGACATGTCCTTTTTCTTCTTCTTGCCTCCTTTTGATTTTTGTCCCTGACTGAGACCCTTCTTTGCCTTCCCTTTACCTGCAAGGGCTATATTTTCCTCTTTCTCCTCTTTCGCTCCTTGGTTGCTGTTGTTGTAGCTTCTGCGAGGCCGAGTCTCAGCTCCTCTTGAGTGAAGTCACTCCATAGGCGATCCCATCCTATAAGTGTGTCTCAGCTACAAATAACTTGGACAAATGTTTGCCACTCCCTGAAAAACCCACTTAGAGCCGTGCGCACCAACTCATCATCGCACAATTTCTCTCCAATGGCTGCAAGTTCATCTCAAACATTCTGAAGTTCAATGAGATAGGAAGTAATGCCTTCACCGTTTTGCATACCAGTGGTCCTCAATTTCTCCTTAAGAATCTTTTTGTGATTCTCTGACGGATTCTCGTACAACTTTACGGCGAAATCTGACATGTCCTTCGCTGTATTTTTATTTGCAATATGTGGGGCGACATGATCCCGAACACCATCTAGGACCATTCTCTTTCTCTTGGCTATCTCTTTCTTGAAGGCTGCCAATTGCTATGGATATGATGGCTCTGCCGTGACATTTGTCACAAACTCCTCCAAGCCATGCTCATCCAAAAGGAACTGCATTTTGGCTTTCCAGAGGGAAAATTTTTAGGCTTTGTTAAGTATAACCTGATCCTTGAGTCCCACTGTGGCTATTTAAGCGAAACTCAAATAAACTAGAGACTAGTGATGGAAATCTTCTTCTCCTTCCTGCTCAACCTTCCCTCTGCTACTCACACTCCCTCTGGAAATGCGCAGTTTTGTTCTTGTACTGGCAGTTCTGATCCTGCACTCGCCTTTGGTGTCCTTTTGGAACTCACACTGCCTGCTATTCTTCAATTGGGCAACTCCCTCTATCTTCCGAAAGCCCTTCTTCGGAATTTGGCGCACGTACTGCTACTCTTGAAGTATCCACTGGTTGGACTGGCAAGTCTTACTCGGCCTACTACACTTGGAAATCACAGATCTCCTCCTGAAAACTGGAAACCTTATGAGAAAATATGGAAATCTCCTCTTTGTGATTTTCTCTTCCTGCCCTGCACAGATCTGCAAATCAACCCTTGCTGCAAATCTTGTGCGCCTAGATCTACTCTACGTATCAACTGATTTGCTCACCGGAACCCTCTATTCGAAAAATCCACAACCTACTGGAACTGCTATTGAGCAAGTCAAACTTTTCCGCCTCACTAGTTCTAGAAATCGATTTTCTACCTAACAATTCGCACTGTTTCGCTGACCTACGCAGATCTGAACCCTGTGCTTCAGTCCTCCCTTTGAAATTGCACAATCTTTTGATCTTTCGCCTCTGAGTCTCCGATCTGATTAATAAGGCTCTGATACCTTGTGGAATTTCCTCGAATGCACCAACCTGAGTTTATTCTTCTAACTTGTTAGCAGTTTATTTGTTTACGACAAATAACGAATAAATAACTAATGCATTCTTCACAATAAAAATATGCTGCATAATTATAAAATTAGTAATCGAGAAATAGATGCACATACATAAAATTAGACACCAATATTTCTGGACTAAACGTCTTCGGAGAAACCCTTAAGGGAAAATTAGTGCAACAAATGAGGTTTTGTTTTATTATGTAGCAAATATGGAGAATTACAACTGTTGGCCTTCCCGACTCAGCTCCAACAATTTACCTCACTAAAAAATACTAGGAGAAACCTTATCCTTCTCAGCAAATCAAACTGGCCTCTCCTTGGCCACTCGCACTATCTTGGGGAGAGGCCCCCAAGATTTAAAAAATTGAAATGGATCTTGTGGGGAGAGACCCCCAAGATCTAAAAACTTGAATTGCCAAAATAAAAAGAGGAGAATGCCCAATAAACAAAACCACAAAGAATTTTTTTATTAAAATCGATAATAACTACAAAGGATACATTGTGGCGGATTATCTGTCCTTTTACAAAATGTGACTTGTTACTTATAGTATTTTTCAGTTACAATACCGCGGGCCAATTCCATGGGTGAATGAATACCATGGATAGATGTCACAATACCATGGGTCAATTCCATGGGTGAATGAATACCATGGGTGGATGTCACAATACCATGGGCAAATACCATGGGTGAATGAATACCATGGGTGGATCTCACTTACAATACCATGGGTGGATAAATACCATGAGTGGATGCCATTTACAATACTATGGGTAAATTCAATGGGTGGATGAATACCATGGGTTGATGCCATTATCCATTTGGATCATTAATACCATGGGTGGATGTCACAATAGCGTGGGTCAATTCCATGGGTGAATGAATACCATGGGTAAATTCCACGTGGATAAATAACATGGGTTGATGCTATTTTCCATTTGAATCATTTCTCCCTCCTTAAAAAGCAATGGTTCCCATTGCGTGAAGTTCCCTCCTGTGAAGCTTTTGTTGAATATGAAGAGCCACTGAAGAGAAGGGTTTTATGTGGTTAACCCATAACCATGATGAATGAAGATTTGAGGATAGAGATACCTTATAATGCTTGTGACCAACTGTGATACTGACAGTGTGCGACCTAGCAATTGGACTTCGATGAAGTGTGGGTTTGTGGATGACCCATAACCATGATGAACGAAGATCTGAGGATAGAGATACCCTGTAATGCTTGTGACCAACTGTGATATTGACAGTGTGCGGCCTAGCAAATGGACTTCGATGAAGTGTGGGTTTGTGAATGACCCATAATCATGACAAAGGAAGATCTGAGGATAGAGATACCTTGTAATGCTTGTGACCAACTGTGATACTAATAGTGTGCGGCCTAGCAAATGGACTTCGATGACAAGGATTTTGTCCAGTTGACCCATAACCATGATGTTGGTTGTTGATGAAGTAGCAGGTGCCTACATAGCCTGGGGTGGGGGGGCACGTCTCCAAATAACCCAATCTGAATGCTGCTATGCTGAAACTGATGAATGTGAAGCAAGTGCCAGCTAAAGTGGGGTGGGAGGGCACGTCTCCAATGGGGACCCGTTCCGAATGTTGCTCCAGAATTAAATGGACATAACTCGGTCAATATAACTCAGAATATTTATTATAACCCGTTTTTGGAAGCAAAAGGACCATATTGCATCTTCCCATGTGTTGGAAATCCTTATTTAGACACCCTAGAATCTCTGAGTCGCGTTGCAATTTTTTCCACCGTCACAAAAGTTCTAAAAAAATAGTTGATTTTAAATGAGCGATATCTCCCACATCCAAACTCCGATTTGATCCTTTTTTTTTTAAAATTGGGTGATTTTTCAAGAGGAGCTCAGATTTACAATCCTTTTTCGGAAATTCTGCACAAAAACTTCAAAAAATGAAAGGATAGTTGCCATCCACTAGTCGTCATCAGAAAAAAAAAATTCTATAACATAACTGATTTTAAATAAGCGATATCTTCCTCATCCAGACTCTGATTTGGCCAATTTTTTTTTTGAATTTTCGTGTTTTTTTACAAGGAATCCAGATCTGTTATTTGTTTTTGTAAATATTGTACCAAATGTTTCAGATCTGATTTGCAAACTCGTCGCCCAAAAAAATTCCTGCCAAAATATGAAAAAAAGAAAAATTCTTCCTGCTTGGTCCAAGAAAGTGCTCTGTGGAGCTCGCAGCACGTGACTGAAGTTTGTTGAATATTGCTGCAAAAATTTGAAACTGAAATATGCATGAAACTCTCATTCCCGTGGAATCGTAACCTACTCTAATACCACTAATCTAGATCTTGGGGGGAGGCCCTCAAGATCCAAAAAATTGAAATGGATCTTGGGGGGAGAGACCTCCAAGATCTTAAAACTTGAATTGCCAGAAGAAAAAGAGGAGAATGCCCAATAAACAAAACCACAAAGAAACTTTCTATTAAAACCGATAATAACTATAAAGGCTACATTGTGGTGGACCATTTGTCCTTTTACAAAATGTGACTTGTTACTTATAGTATTTTTCAGTTACAATACCATGGGTGAATGAATACCATGGGTGGATGTCACAATACCACGGGTCAATTCCATGGGTGAAAGAATACCATGGGTGGATGTCACAATACCACGGGCAAATACCATGGGTGAATGAATACCATGGGTGGATCTCACATACAATACCATGGGTGGATAAATACCATGAGTGGATACCACTTACAATATCATGGGTAAATTCCACGGGTGGATGAATAACATGGGTGGATGAATACCATGGGTTGATGCCATTTTTCATTTGGATCATTAATACCATGGGTGGATGTCACAATACCACGGGTCAATTCCATGGGTGAATGAATACCATGGGTGGATGTCACAATACCATGGGTCAATTCCATGGGTGGATAAATACCATGGGTGGATATCACAATACCATGGGGGAAAATACCATGGGTGAATGAATACCATGAGTGAATCTCACTTACAATACCATGGGTGGATAAATACCATGAGTGGATCTCACTTACAATACCATGGGTGGATAAATACCATGAGTGGATGCTACTTACAATACCAAGGGTAAATTCCATGGGTGGATGAATACCATGAGTTGAAGTCATTTTCCATTTGGATCATTGGCACTTGCACCACTAGGCAAAAATGCGCATTGCAGCCTCTGAGACTTTCGCACTAGCTCGGAAACTCCTCCTGCTAAATCGTCTTGCCTGGCTCTTCCCTTGGAAACAATTTGCTAGGCCTCTCGTGACTTGGGCACTAGCTGCTGAATCGATCCCTATCCTGACAAGACACACTGGTTGATTGGTCAAATCGAACTGTAGAATTCAGCGTCCTTGCTAGATAATTCAACCTTCCTTCCTTGACACTGGAAATTGGAAAACCACTTGAGAATTTCTCGCTGCTGCGAACCCCTGCTACTCTCCTTCACTGGCTCGAACTGCGCCTAGTTGAATCATTGTTACTGGGAAGCTCAATTTGCCTTAGCTAACACGCTTTCCCTCTTGTGTGCATCTCTATCGCATCGATTTGCTCTTATAATTTTTCGCTGGAGTATCAATGGCCAAGACCTAATCATGATCGATGACTCAGATCATCTTTGACTTCGTCAAATCACTTTTCACGGAAGTCTCTAGAGAAAAATTGATTTCCTCAATTAATGCCTCATTAATTAATCAATTTTCCTAAGTTAGACTTAGGAACTTTTTAATTATTGATCAATTAATTTAATTGAGAGGTTTTTAGTTGTTTTTTCTTGAAATCTATTTTGGGTTTTGGAGATCTTGTGTTCCTTAGCCTCTTAGACACAAATCGAGACTAGAACACCTATCCGATGTTACCAAAATTCAATAAACTAACATATGTCCCGACTATCTTTTGCATTTTGATCTTCTTTTGTTTTTTCTTGTGGCCATTATATGCTTTTTCTTGTTCTTTTAGTTGCATCAACTTCCTAGGGAAAAGTTCCAGGCCCTACCCAGGTATGAGGATGTATGTTGCCAAATCCTAGAGAACTAATGGTTAGTTGAACCCAAAGAAGTGAGGGTGAATATAGGACTTGTAATGTAAGATGGAAAATGGTATGGAATAGGGAGAGATGGGGCTAAGCTATCTCAATTGGGGTTTCCCAAGCGGTGCCCATCCTATACCCATTGGGCCATTAAGGAGGGTCCCACTGGACTAAGATGAAAGATTAACCCCCCATTTAAGGTGAGGGAACAAGATCACGATCAAAACCCCTCTTCGTGCCAGGTTACCGAATAATCCTTGTCAAATGCCCAAAGTATAGACAAGTATAAGCACCTGATTGCAAAATGAGTAAAGCACCTTTTGATTAGATGCTGACCTTCCAACACGTGCTCTTGTTGAATGGGCGAGGAAACATATGACTTATACAAGCGGTCGAGATATGAATGGCACATTGTCATCGAATACTATTGGTTGCTCACTGTTGACTGGAAAAGATGATGGAAATTTCTTTTTTCCTATGGGGGCACCCACTTTTGGTGGGTAACAAGCACAATCTCCTAGACATCATTCTTCGTGATGTAGTTGTACTCCTCCACCATGGAATCCCTCTAAACCTATTGGTCTGTTGCCTCCTAAAAAGTGGAAGGCTCAGACTCACTTATGTTGCTCATTAAGGCCATGTAATTGGAAAGTCTCCTCGGTGATCTACTCTTCCTAAAGGTGTTGCTAGGAGCCTACACATGTTCCTAAACATCTCTTAAGGTTTGCTTAGCCCCATCTCGACCTCCTCCTAATAGAGCTTGAAGGAACCTCTCCTCCTCTTGACCAAAAGACTGAGTCCTAGTTGATGGCACTATTTGCCCTTCCTCAGCCATCAAAGCTTCTAACTCATGATCCTTTGTAACAGTTGGATTTGTACCATGTGACCTACCCTCTGAATCTAGCATCCCTACTTACAATAGTCTTCCTCTATGCTGGAATGTAGACTGTATAGGCCTTTGAAGTCTTTTCTATGAAGGTATGTGGACATAAACTCGACTATCGAAGATGCAAAAGTGTCTCACCTTTGGTTTCACTCCTATGAAAGCTTCCTTGGGAGTCTTGTCCTTCAAAATCTTGCGAGAACACTTGTTCTGCAAATAGACATTCATGTTGCACACCTCAACCCACAAAAACTTAGGCAGATCCTGATCACGTATCATACCCTTGGTTGCCTTGATGATGGCCCTTTTTTTCTCTTTGCCACTTTATTCTGCTGTGAACATGGAACTATTAGCTCCTTAATCCTTGCTTCCTTGCAAAAATTATTGAAGTTGGAGGTAGATGTGCCCCCATTATCTGACCTTAGGACCTTGATCTTCCTCCTCGTATGGAACCCCATTATTTGACCTTAGGACCTTGATCTTCCTCATATGGTTTTCCACAAGAGCCTTAAACTCCTAAAATCGACTGAAGACCTCATCCTTGGTCTCCTTGGCCACACACATTTGAACGACTTAGATCCAACACACCCATGGACCTGCGCTTGCTGCGTGGAAAAACAACATAGACATATATACCAAGTGCACATCCCTTGTACACTCCATCCTACTTTACGTGGAATTTTAGAAGACTACTGACCATTTCCCTTAATAATGGTAAAGCTCTATAATGCAAGTGATCCATCTTCTTGTGCCACAACTCACATAGATTGTCACTATCATGCATCAGGGCTCGTATTGGTTACCTTTCAACAAGTACAGGTCACCCTCTTTGCCTCCAATCACTCTCCTTGAGCTTGGGTTAGATCCCCTTTGCCTGACAAGTACCTGTCCACCTGTAAAGTCAACCTCAAAACCCTTGTCCTCCATAGACGATATTGAGAGTAAACTCTTCTCAAGTCCTGGTACATACATTACCTCATTCACCTCCATTGGACTCTCGGGATCCAACTAAAACTGTAAGGTCTTGGGATCCAACTAAAATTATAAAGTCCCCACTCTCTCTTTTGCATATTTGCCGTTGTCACCAAGCTCCACATGTAGGTTTCTGTGCTCCTTTGCCATACTAGTGAAAAGATCTCTAGACCCTGTCATGTGATGAGATGCTCCATTGTCCACGAACCACACCCCCTGTGTAATGGTGCCAAAAAGGCAAGACACCAATGAGAACTATTTCTCAAACTTGGTGGCCAACTCATTCATTTGTGCAAATGTTGCCATAGGTGCCTTTCCCTTGCCCTTCCTGTTTGGACATTGACTTGCGAGATGGCCAAATTTTTGACATGCAAAGCATTTCACTTTGCCCATGTCCCCCTATTTATCAGCTTGTAAAGTAGCTCCTCCACTCGGGTTCTGTTTGGCTGTTGTCTTTCCCTTTCTTATTTGACTGACAAGTGCAAGGTTCTCATCATCCCTACTCTTATGCTATCTGCTAGACAATGACTACTAGATTTCCTTCCAAGTGAAGTCATCCCATAGTTTGCCCAAATCAGGTAGTTTCTCTCATGCTAGAGCACCTGTCACAAAGGTAGCCCATTGTTTTGTGAATCTGCTCAAGGCTATTCTTACAAGCTTCTCATCTGACAGGGCTACCCCAACAGCGCTAAGCTCATCTTGAACTTTTGAATCCTAGTGAGATATGATACCACTGCGTCTAATTTAGTAATCTTGGTGTTCCTTAACTTTTCCGGTTCCCTGAACACCATTTTCTGGTTCTGGTTATCACTCTGGTATAAACTCATCAGAACGATCCACATCTCATTAGTACTCTTCTCTCTTGATATGTGAGGCATCACACAATCCTTCATCGCATCCATAGTGGTACATTTGGCTTTCACATCCTTCAAATTATGGGCGGCCAGTGCTGTAACATCTGTTGGAGGTGTAATTCGAGTTTTTGCAAACTCCCATAGACTGTTCTTCATGAGAATCAACACTATTCTTTCCTTCAATGTACTGAAATTCAATGCCTTTCCAGCTGGTCTCCATACCTCAACCTAGTAGTAGTCATTCTCTTATATCAAACCCTCAACTACAAAACCCTTCAATTGAAAAATTAAAATCTGCTGCTATAAACCCTTGTGCTACTGATTTCCCTCTTCACAAAGCTTAAGATCGCTCTGGTACTATGTTAACTTCTAAATACCAGGCCTGATTTATTTTACTCAACAATTATTTTTATACCCTCAAATTTATTTAATCAGGAAATTAATTTTCTGAACAACTGAAAATAAACACTGATATTTTTAACTTTTCATAATAAATTTGTAGCAAAAAATATTTCGAAAAATCAGCCACAAACAACACATAAATCCCCCAAGTCAAATCTTCCCTCACATTAATTAATCTGGAAAATTTAGGGTCTTGATCCACAGAGATGTACACAGAAATTAAGGCAATTAACTGAGCCTAGAAATATCCCACTAGATTTTCAGTCCAAGAGAAATTCAGCCTCTGGAAATTCGGTCTCCTTGAATAAATTCGGCCTTGGCAAATCTCAGCCACTAATTGTGAATTTCAGTCCCCTTGGCTGTACAGCCTGCGCACTGGAAAGACTCGGTCCCCTTGGATGGAAAATATGTCTCCTTCCTAGCTCCACATGACCCTTGGCTGAAACTCGGCCTCACTCCACAAACACGGCATATGCACAAAAAACTTGATCTCCTCCTTCAAGATCTCGGTCACCCTCTCCAAATTCTCAACATCCTCTAATTTCCCTTCCTGAAAACCCTTGCAGCACACTTTCTCTTTCTCGTTAGTCACTTGAGCCTCTCACTGCTTGAGAAAATCTCTCTCTCAATCACAATGTTGTGTCTTCATCCTCTCTGTTAGGCTCCCTTTATAATTTCTCTTTGAGGCAAATCCTTAATCTCCGAAGTGATAGAGGACTAACTTGAGCCTCTCACTGCTTGAGAAAATCTCTCTCTCAATCACAATGTTGTGTCTTCATCCTCTCTGTTAGGCTCCCTTTATAATTTCTCTTTGAGGCAAATCCTTAATCTCCGAAGTGATAGAGGACTAGGATTAGATTCTAACCCACATAAATCAATAGTGGACATTAGATCTAAGTCACTTAAATAATTAAATAATCTATCTTTAGAAACTTTAGCCCAATAGCCAACATTAACCAATAAATTAATTAATGTGTTTTTCCTAAGGAAAGAAATCATAATACTTGCTCCTCTCAAAGAAGCACCTAAAGAGGACTCTCTTCTACATGACAGACACTTAGCCTATGTAGAAGACATTTTGATGCTACAAAGATCAACAATTATGCTTTTTTTAATTATATTTTATAGTATATGGGACTGCCACCCTCTCATATGCTTTAAAGATATTTGTTTTTCTTCAACATCTGCATCTTGCATCTTCCATTATGATGATTTGGATCTTATAATTTTAGGGAAAGGCACCCAATGGAAAAGGCTTTGTGTAGTTTTGTTTTAGATCTGCTTTGTATCTGCTCTTTTTTATCAACACTTATTTTTCTAAAGTTGGTGACAATGCAACTCCATAATCCAATGGTTTTACCCGTCATATTCTAACTTGGTACCAATTTCCTTCCTTTTGAGTCCCATTGCTACGTATGTGATAAGATAATATAGAATAAGATAAATTTATTAATGTCCAACGGTTGACCGCAATTAGGTCAATGGGACTGCTAAGTATGGAAAATACTGACACTTGAAACTGTAAGTGTTCCAAAGTTAACTAAGGTACATTGTTATCTCTGTACATTCTCTTTGCACTTTGGATTAGTTCTAGATCTGCTTTGTATCTGCTCTTTTTCATCCACACTTATTTTTCTAAAGTTGGTGATAATTCAACTCCATAACCCAATGATTTTACACGTGTACTAATCTAACTTGGTACCAATTTCCCTCCTTTTGAGCCCCATTACTACACTTTTAAGAGTATGAGATAAGATATTATAAAATAAGATAAGTTTATTAATATCCAATGGATGACCACAATTACGTCAATGGGACTGCTAAGTATGAAAAATATTGATTCTTGAAACTAGAAGTTTTCCAAAGTTAACTAAGGTACATTGTCACTTCTGCATGTTATTTTTGCACTTTGGGTTAGTGCGTGCTAACCACTGGGTGGAATCTTTGTTAGGATATTAGACATTTAAGAGTTAGTTAAGTTCAACTTGGTTTAATGTGTCTGTTAGGTAAAAGTGTGTTTCTCTAGTATGCATTAATGTCATTGTAGTCCGATGGTCACGACTAGACACAGACTTATCTGATGGCTCATATTTTGCTTAATACTAGTGGCTATTGATCTGTGGCTTAAGACCTGATTGGTCCATGATCTCTATTTAAAAAGCATGGATGGCCATCGCTGATGATTGATTGTGAGCAAATATCCTGCATAAATTTACTTTTGCATTAATAAATTGCCTCATGTGGTCATGTTGGCTGGGTCCATAGACTGTTTCACTCTACGAGGGTCTTAACCACGTAAAAATATGGTGTTATGATTTTTGATCTGGTTGTGTAAATGGTTAATGAAAGTGTACATCCTGCATGGAATATCTTGATTTTCTGAAAAATCCCTATACAATCTGAAGATAAAAATCGAACTTTCCCTCCCAAAAACCACTTCATATCTGTGGAATAACTTTCTGTAAATTAAATACCAGACCTAAAATCTGCATTATTTCAGACAGCAAGTAATATGCAGATTTCCATGCAAATCTGTGATAAAGCTCCTCAAATCTGCACTAGAAAAGTGCAGATCTGCATGGAAAGAACTCAAAGCAATGAAGTAAATCTCTGAAAATTTATTTATGACTGTAGTGACTTGAATTCCGTGGGGTATGGAGTCAAATATAGCAGAAAATTGATCGAGTGGGGGGATTGAACTCACCAATGAAACAATTGGCTGCCAAAATAGATGATACCTTTGTTCCAAAGTTGCAAGTACAAAATTAAATTTGGAGATATCGGCTTCAAATTCCAAGCACTCCATGGGATGAAAAATCATTTTCAAAGCACCTTCTCTCACCAAGTCCAGGACTGGAAGCACATGAACAGGATATGAGCTAGGTTGCACGAAACGAGGAAACGGGTACAAGTTTCCGAAACGGGAAGCGATACAAAACGCGACCTCCCCAAATTTTGGAAACGGGGAAACGCGAATATATATATATATGTGTGTGTGTGTGTGTGTGTGTGTGTGTGTGTGTGTGTGCAATCATAAAGCATAAATGATACATTATAATTTATTAAACTTAAACATTAAGATTTAATTTACATCACATTACTCAGATGATCACATAATGAAAATAAAAATATCGGAATATCCAAAAGCAACCTTTATTATATATCCAAATCTCAAAATCAGCGTTTATTTATATTAATATATGAGGCTGTAAGTACAATAAAGACTATAAGGCTGCAAGAGAGAGATCCAAATCAGGATTTTCTGCATCCACATCCCATTCTTTAGAAGGACCACTGTTGTAATGGGAGTCTCCTCCTACATAGTCGAACGACCTTAGTGCTTTTGATTAAATACAAGTTTCATACCCTAGTACCCTACAAGATCTTGATTATTGGGAGTTTCCCTTGCATAGAGGGCTTGGTTCTCTTGATTAAATACAAGTTCCATGCCCTAGTATATGATAAAATCCAATGGAAACATTGCAATCCCCCCAATCCTGAAATTCTGAAAAATAGATAAGTTTGCTGGATTTTGAGTGAGATTTAAATTTCTACTTTCTCCATATGAAATCCAATAAGGCGAAACCACTCTCAAACATCCTGAGTCATTTCATGGTAATTTAAAAATTTAAGTAAAAGGATGAAAATGAAAAATAAAGGAGAATATCACTTTTACTTTAAGAATTTAACATTACCATGAACTGCATATGCCTCAAACTTCCTAATGAACTACATATCAACACTAGGGCAAAAATTCACTTTTATAACTTTAGACACGCATCTAGAAGTCACTAACATGCCCTACAAAAAAAAAACATAGGTTAATGAGGAAACGTGGGTCGTACGGCCGTGAAATGCGTTTCTGACTGTACTGGCCACGTTTCCGTTAACGGTCGGAAACGCGTTTCACGTCTGTACCAAACGCGTTTCCGTGTTTCGTACCAGTTTCCATACAGAAACGGACCTCTGTACCACGTTTCCTGCAACATAGCCTGCAATCCATCAAAAACTCCTTACATAGATAAGAAGCGTAATTGAACTGGACCCCTACGCTGCACTGCTCTGCCAATGACACTACTGTTGTAGGCACCTCATTGGCCCTGCACTTCCTCATGATCTTCCCCGCTAAGATATGTGCAATGAAATGCACACCCTGATCCTCAATGGAGTTTATCTCTTATACGCGAGATTTCTTTACTAACCCAAACTTTTCTTTCATCATCTGGGCCATCTCCATGTCTTTGTTTTTACCCACCAATTCATCAACGAAGTCCTTTTCTTGATATGGAAGTGCTGTTATTTTTCTGATGAGCATCTCATCAATCGGGATCCTCGTCCCTAACCAAATGCAATCATCATGCACCAGTGCGAGGAGCTATCGCACACAGATTGTACTGAATGGACTTCGACCGAAGTGTGGCACATTTAGCATGTTCAAAAGTCCTGCTCTCTGCACTCCCGCAACCCATTGTTGCGGTTCCAATCTTGTAACTCCACTCTTTGGGTAGTGGACTTTCTTCAGGTACCCACTAGGCTCAAATTACAGGTATTTGCTTCTGTCGTTGAAATTCCAGTCTTCCATTTTGAGTTGGGAAATCTTCCCCAACAGTTCTCCTTCAAAAGGCACCTCTTTTGGCAACACCGACGTATAAGTAACGAATTTCCCTTCTTTTGGCTCCTTAATTGGCTTTGTGCCTGGTTTTCTCGGCGGCATGTATGCTGCGAGCACAGAGGGAGTCTCCACATCTTCTGTCTCCTTCTTGTGAAACTCAACTTCTTCCTCGCTGTCATGGACGTGCTGAGGTCCCTCTTGTTGTACTAATTTATTTCCTTTCTGTAAGGGCTTTTTTCCCTTATCCTCTACATTCTTTGTCTGCACTTCCTTTTGCGTCTTCTTCCTTGGTGACGTTCTCAATTCTGCTGCAGAGACCTCAGTTGGCCTCTTCTCCTTCGTCTTTTGTGGCTGCGACTGTAGCACCTTCCTTGGCGACCTTAAGCGCGTCGGGGACATAGGTACATTTTCTCCTGTGGTCTTTCCTGCTTATGACTTCATGATACCAACTAGCCCTTTCTTCTTAAATATTTTGACCAACTCTTCCTAGCTCCTCTCAGACATGTAATAGCTCTTCTTCACTTAGGTGCAATTTCTAATCTCTCTTATGCAACAAAGTGACAAATCTAGCACAGGATGCAGTTTTTATAACAATTTTGAATTCCCAGACTCATGACTGGCTCTAGATTTGGTTCATTAATGTAGGTATGGGCTAGATACATCCAGTTGTGCTTCATAAATGATTTTCTCTTGCGCCCAATAATTGATTTTTAACGGTGCCCCTTTTACTTCCAATGGTCATATTTCTGGCTAACTTTGTCTGAATTACCCTTTGGTGCAATCACCTCTTCTTCATCGCACCTTCTTCAGACTTCATCATACTCTTGAGTATCGTGCAATAATCTTCCTTCGACAAAGTCCCTTCTTGCAGAGTAGTTTATAGTTCCGTGCCCACTTTCAACTGCAGGTGGCACTAAGACTTTCTTTCCTTCATTTTCCAGTGCGAAGCTCCAAGGACATAGTCGTCCTTGTATATCTTCAATCCACTACCATTTACTCATCCTGGAATCATCTGACCATTTAACTTCATGAGTTGAACAACACCACCGTCTGAAATGTTCTTGACGATATATGGCCCCAACCAATGTGTCTTGAATTTCCCCGGGAACTTCGTGAACTTACTGTCGTATAATAATACAAGATCCCCTTCCCGAAATATCTTCTTCTTGATATGCTTGTCATGTCAGGCTTTCTCCCTTGCTTTCTGCACCTACTGATGGAATCCTGCTATGACTCTGTCTTCTTCTAGAGCTAGTATCTGCGACATTCTCTCGTTCATCATGTCGGGGTTTTCCATATCTATGACAGTTGCAATTATAAGACTTGGCACAATGTATTCCATAGGCATGATTGTTTTTTGTCCATATACCAACTTGAAAGGTGTTTGTCCTGTTAATTTCTTGCATGTCATTCTATATGCCCGCGACACCTTTGGAATCCTCAAGTCCCAATCATCTTTGTTTACATTGCACACCTTGGTCAATGCATTCTCTAGAATCTTATTGAAATCTTCCACTGTCCCGTTTGCCTGAGGATGATAGGGAGTGCTTTTATGATGGTAAACTTGAAATTCCTTAGTTAGTGCTTCAATTGTCTTATTTGAAAAGTATGTATTCAAAGATAAACTTCACAGCAGTTTATGCGATCCAATTCCTTCACCAGCTTAGCCTCGGCCCATCTTGTCAAATAATCCATCACGGTGATGATATATCTCGCTCTAGTTTTTTTCCCCAGTAAATTGATCGGTCCAACAAAGTCAATTGCCCATTTGTCAAAAGCCTGTAAAGTCACTTGTGATACTACGGGCATTTCATCTCTTTTGGATGGCTTTCCTGTCATTTGACATACATCACATACTTGGCAATAGTTCTTCGCATCCTTATGTACTGTAGGCCACCATAATCCGGCTCTCAGGATCTTCTGCGCAATGGATTTTCTTGCATAATGCCCCCCTATGACTCCTCCATGAGCTTCTACCAGAATGCTCTACTTTCATGTTCGGGGACGTATCTGCGCAGTATTTCATCCTGTCCCATTTTATACAAGTGTCCCGCAATCAGCGAGAAATCAATTGCTCGAACCACCAATTCCTTCTTTTGCTTTGTAGTGTACTCCACAGGCACCATTCCTGTGGACAAAAACTGAATAATATCCGCGAAGTGATCATCTGCGACTTTAATTGCAAACAATTGTGCATCGGGCAAGTTATCTTCAAGACTTGTAGGTTCTTCTCCTGTCTCTATCCTAGATAGATGATCCGGCCCATC
Source organism: Pinus taeda (assembly GCA_000404065.3). Lineage (NCBI taxonomy): Eukaryota > Viridiplantae > Streptophyta > Pinopsida > Pinales > Pinaceae > Pinus > Pinus taeda. Next base: position 298,728 of record APFE031224528.1, on the reverse strand, counting down.
ATTCAATCTTCCCGACTTCACTATAACTTCGAAGTCATATTCTTGGAATAACAACAACCATCAACAAATCTTTCCTCTTAATACAGGCTTATTTAGCAAATATTTCAGCGCGGAGTGATCTATGAACATCTTAAAGTGTTCTCCCAACAAGTAATGTTTGTACTTCTGTAGTGCATACACCATAGCTAACCCCTCCCTTTCCATTGCGTTGTAATTCTTTTCTGCCTTAAACAACTTCCTACATGCAAATTCTATGGGATGATCAATATACCCTGCCCATGGTTGTGCTAATATTATACCCAATGCTATGCAAGATGCATCAACATGCACATGAAACTCTTTCTTCCAATCCAGGAAGACTAAAATCGGCACAGTTACCATCTTTTCTTTCAGTGCATCCAAGATTTTATGGTATTCTTCATCCCACTGGAAGGTCACATCTTTCTTCAACAACTTCTCCATCGGTGCAATTATATGCACATATCCTTTTATAAACTTCCTATAGTAACTTGTGTGTCCTAGCATAGTACGCAGTTGTCTTACTGTTTTCGGTTCTGGCAGGTTCACAATGACTGTGATCTTCGCCGAATCCACCATCAATCCTTCTTTACAAACCACATGTCCCAACAATATTCCAAATGGTGCACAAAAAATGTACTTCTTCAAGTTCAATGATATTTGATACTGCCTACACGTATCCAACATCAATCTTAAGCTCACAACATGCTTCTTTAATAACCCAAACACTGTCCAATCATCAAAGTAAACTTCTAGAATTTTGTGTATATATTCCTTGAAAGCTGCAATTACAACTCTAGATAAAATAACAGGCGCATTCTTCAACCCAAAAGGCATCACTATATACTGATAAGAGCCCATTCTGTGGCAAACGTTGTCTTATTTCTGTCTTCTAGTGCAATTCTAATCAGCTGATACCCTGAGAAGCCATCTATAAAAGAGTAAACCTCTAGTCCTCCTACATTATCCAACACTTCATTTGTGGGGTGGGAAAACTTAAAAGGGTCATGCAGGCATGCATCATTCAACTTCCTCAAGTCCACATAGATTCTAATTTCCCCTTTTTCCTTCTTCTCCTGAACTACCATGGGACTTACCCATTCAAACTCTTCGACAGGTTCAATTATCCCCGTGGCTAACATCTTGTCCAATTCTTCTTTTACCTTTTCCTTATACTTTGGGTTCAGTATATAAGGCCTCTGCTTAACAGGGTTCGCATCAGGGTTCAGCGGAATTCTCAGAACTCTCAAATCCCCTATGATGCCTTTCATGTCTGAAAATTTAGTGGGAAATAAGTCGTGGTATTCATGCAACAAATCTTTTATCTTGCTAATAGTGTCTTCATCCCAATAATCTCCTATGGTCGCATACTTCGATTCAATTGTTGCCCCTATATTTACTTTCTTCATTTTCAGTGGCTACGTTATATCTAGCATCTCTATCTCAGGTCCATTCACTTCGCGATGTCCTTCTAACTCTTTGATATCAATGCTGTGAGGATCTTCGTCCTCTTCTGCAATGAGATTTTAACATTTCATCACATTTCAGATCCGTGCAGCCCAATCAGGTTGCCAGATAACTAGAACTTTGTTTTCAAAAATCTTCTTCTTAACTATATTCAGTGCTGCATCTATATGTAAACAGTCATCTTCAAATCTGAATGTCATCACAAATCCATTGACCATTTTTGCCCAGCTAGCAGTGCCATGTCGAAGTTCAATTTCCAAATACTAGTTTTGAGGGATTGTTTTCAGGGTATGGATGAACGCATGCACCCATTCTTCTCGCGGAATTTCTCTCCAAGTTGCCATACAGAGCTATATATGGTCTCTAGGATCATTCTGGCCATCATACTTGTCTATGAGCTATGTTTCTACTTGTCCAAATCTTACCCACATCAACCTTCTACATTCCTGCTAATTTCCTATATTTTTCTTATGTGTAACCCACCATCTAGCAGGCATAGCCATCAACACTTGATCCAGGGCTAAGAGTCTCTGACATTCTGGTACATGCCTTTCATAATCTTTAAAGAAAGTATTTACATCACCAAAACCATCATATAAAGGTAAATCATGTACCTGAACTGTCATGCAGCGTATTACTTTAGTGATCCTTGCCAATCGTCTTCTAGACGCTTCGTGCAATCTGTTTTGCCAGTTCTCCAATTCTTCTTTTGAATCCGAGGTACAAGATGTGAAAATTCCTGAATCTAACACATCAGAAACCCCTACTGTTACTGGTTTACAATCTTCTACTTGCTCTTTACATTAACAAGTTATTTAATTGCATAAACATCGAAGTAAACACTATTGTAGCCTTCACAAATATACAGATCATGCACTGAAATAAACTGAGACAATAACACAAGGGACACCGTTATTTTGGACAATTGTCCCCGGAAAAACCCAATTCAGGAAAACTGGTGCAACATATAGAGTGCTTGTATTATTAAGCAGATTTCGTGAATACAACTAGGGTGCTAGAAATGGCTCACCCAATAGCGAATATCCTCGACAGTAGTACTTCTATTCGGAGACAAATATTCCGGCAAATCAACAACTGGATGATCAAACCCCACAGCGACTTCGACTGTTTCTTGGGCTGGACAGCGAAAGCTACTCCAAGCACTACTCTAGAACTGTGTCACTCCTCCAGGGTCTGTGTCACCCTCTCCTGGCTCAGAATCTGTTGATATGCTCTCGGTTTGCCCCACAAAATCTCTCCAGCGCTGCTCTGAAGCTCTCTATGACTTCTGCATCAACCTCTACGAGTTCTGTGTCAGCCTCTACAGCTCTCTGCGTCCTCTGTGTCAGCTCCTACGGCCTCTACGTCAGCCCTTCTTGGGCATGAGTTGTCTCTCCCGACGCTGCATTGCCTCTCTGTTATGTATTCTTTAGCCTCGGATGAAAATCCCTTGCTGAACTGCCCTTCATTGCAACTCTGATCACTAACTCGATTTCCTCAGCAAACCTCGCCCCAGAAAATCGAATTCTTGATCTCTCTTGGTGTCTCTCCAACTGACCCTCAATCCTCCTCTTATAGTTTTCTTGTTGACGATTCAACGACTGAGATTAAGTCCCTAATCAACGGCTAAGATTAGAACTAGCTTGATCCTCATCACTTAGAACTTTCTCACCCATATTTTATAATACAAATTAATATTTTTATTTTCCTAAGTTTAGACTTAGGAACTCATTAAAAATATTAATTATTTTATAACTCTTCATCTGGGTGGAATTTCTCCAAACAATTTTCGGGTCTTGGAGCTCATGTGCCTTAGCCTCTCCACCAAATTTCATGGCTAGAGCACATCCTATGCTACCCAAAATCAACACCCCCTCTTAGCGAGGAATGTGCTCTAGCAATGCTTCACCATAGAAGCATCACACTGATCTTCCGCATCGGTCCTCTGTGTTGATGCTTGGCCTGCTGCCCCACAGCCACTACACTGCTGCTTTCTGTACTGTTGCCCATGATACTTCCACTACCACTGCTACATCTGTACTCCAGCTCCCTCTCAAAATGTTGCCTTATGCTACTGATAGCACTGCCACTGCTAACTAATGCACTGCAACTCAGTTACCGAGAAGTCAGTAACTGACTTCACCCAAATACTGACATCCTGATTAGTCTAGAAGCCTCGTGATGCTGAAGCTACCTCAACATCTATCTTGTGCTTCCTCTGCGCTGTTGTAAACACCTTTGTGCCTCTCGCACTGTTGCAACCTCCACTACGCTGCGACAGACTTCGGCACTCTAGCTCTGCCATTATTGCTCCATCACACCTCGCTCCACCCAACACCTGTAATCATGCTACTGTCATTAAGGGCTCCCGTAGTTGGATGTGATGCAAGAGTTTTGGCACCTCAAGGATCCTGCCCTACCTTTTGTAGTCCTCTCGACTACAACTCTATGTCTCCCCACCTATTCTTTAGAGGCGCATGAGCACTCATTGCACAATCATCATCAAACTCGACATCCTTCTCCCCCTTTGCTGGAGTAGCCTTAGAGTCAGAAGCTTCTCCCTTGCCTTTCTTCTTGGGGCACTGAGAGTCATAATGTCCCAGCTCCCCACAGTTGAAGCACTTGACCTTGGAGATGTCTTTCTTCTTCCTCTTTTGTACCCCCCATTGTTCCGCTGATGCAAGAGCTGGATCCTCCTCCTCCTCCTCGATTCAAACTCCCTTACCTCTATTCCCTGCCTTGGTCAATTTCCTAAGCTCTTCCTGTTGAAGAGCTGCCCACATCTCTGCCCAACTACAGAGAGTCGCTCTGCCCAAAATGCTTTGGAAAAATGTCTACCACTCCTTGGAGACTACATTCAGGGCAGTCCTGACCATGAACTCTGGATCCAGTGTAGACCCCACGGAAGTAAGCTGGCCGTGAATTCCTTGCAACCTGAGAAGGAACGAATCTATCTCCTCTCCTTTCTACATCTGATATGACCTCGACCGATTCTCCAATAACATCTTCTGCCGCACGGAAGAGCCTCGGTATAAGGTGGTCAGTGTCTACCACATCTCCCTTACTATGTTCTTCTCAGCAATATGTTGTATGACATGATCCTTGACCCCGTCTAGGATCATGCATTTCGCCTTCACCAGGGCCTCCTCATACTTCTCATTTGCATTAGGGTCATATCGGACAACTACCGTTATCAAGGCATAGTCCTTGATGCGATGTTTATCCAAGATTTCCAGGATCCTGGCCTTCCAGATGACAAAATTGGAAGCCCCATCCAATCTGTCCTGATCCCTCAATCCGTTCACTGCCATCTCTGCTCCTCTTCTCTAGAATCCCTTTAAGTCTTGATTTCGGTCAACTATCAAATCACTCCTCTCCAATCCTCCTTTGCTATTGTAACCCGGATCTAAATTTCTTAGCTAGAAATCTGTCGAGGTAGTGCTTCCGTCTACCTTGGTTCAGTCTCCTTCGACACTGTTCTACACCGATAGAAACAACGTCCCACCAGCTCCACAAATCAAAATCTGCACAGCTCCCTTAACCCCGTCAACTTGAAGAATCTGAGCCCTTCAGGCTCTGCGTGGGCTCAATCTGCTCCTCCCGGTCAACTGCGTCGATCCTTCCTGGCTCAAAATGATGACATGGATGTGTGTGAGCCTGTTCTGCCCTCTTTTGCCTCTATGCTGGCCCTGATGGCTGACACAGTTATTGCCTGGGCTCCTCCCAGCTACCGCATTTTCCTTTCTTGGCTCAGAATGATGACGCAGGGACTGCGTGAGCCTCTGCATCACACTCTCTACACTTCTTCACTCCTCCTTTTGCCTCGAGTTCTGGAACAACACTGTCTCTTGGGACAACTGCTTCTCTGCTGCAAATTCTCATATTTCTCAGCTGGTGTCTTCAGTCGCCTATGATCTGCAATCGCTCTGATACCATGTGAAAATTCCTGAATCTAACACATTAGAAACCCCTACTGCAATTACTAGTTTACAATCTCCTACTTGTTCTTTACATTAGCAAGTTATTTAATTGCATAAACATCGAAGTACACACTATTTCAGCCTTCACAGATATACAGATCATGCATTGAAATAAACTGAGACAATAACACAAGGGACACCGTTATTTTTGGACAATCGTCCCCAGAAAAACCCTATTCGGGAAAACTGGTGCAACATATAGAGGGTTGTATTATTAAGCAGATTTCGTGAATACAACTAGGGTGCCAGAAATGGCTCACCTAATAGAGAATATCCTCCACAGTAGTACCTCTATCCGGATACAAATATTCTAGAAAATCAGCAACCGGATGATCAAACCCCATAGCAACTCTGGGTGTTCCTTATGCTGGACAACGAAAGCTGCTCCAAGCACTACTCTAGAACTGCGTCACTTCTTCAGGGTCTGCGTCACCCTCTCTCGGCTCAAAATTTGCTGATCTACTCCTAGTCTGCCCCACAGAATCTCTTCAGTGTTGCTTCTGAAGCCCTTTACGACTGCGTCAGCCTCTATGGCCCTCTGCATGCTCTGCGACAGCTCCTACGGCCTCTGCATTAGCCCTTCTTGGGCATGTGCTGTTTCTCCCGGCACTGTGCTACCTCTCTGCTATGTATTCTTCAGCCTCATATGAAAATCCCTTACTAAACTACCCCTCACTGTAACTCGGATCACTAACTCGATTTCCTGGGAAAACCTCGCCGCAGAAAATCGAATTCTTGATCTCTCTTGGTGTGTCTCCAATTGACCCTCAAGCCTCCTCTTATACTTTTCCTGTTGACGATTCAGCGGCCGAGATTAAGTCCCTAATCAATGGCTAAGATAGAAGTGGCTTGATCCTCGTCACTTAGAACTTTCTCACACATATTTTATTAATACACATTAATATTTTTATTTTCCTAAATTTAAACTTAGGAACTCATTAAAAATGTTAATTATTTTAATAACTCTTCATTCGAATGGAATTTCTCCAAACGATTTCTAGGTCTTGGAGATCTCATGTGCCTTAGCCTATCCACCAAAATTTATGGCTAGAGCACATCCAATGCTACCCAAAATCAACACAGGAACTATCTTGCTCCCAAGTTAGCTTTCCATCTGTAGTGGGATTGATCTATTTTTCTTCCTTCCTTGTGATATGATAGATATTATCAACGTCATCCGCGCTATATTCCTCTCTGACAGTTTCTGTATAGCTCCCCCCTTTGGATGTATCCAATGGAACAATAACCCTCATATTATTGCTTTCGAATATCATTTTCCTTTTCTCCACATTAATTATAGCCATGTTAGCAAACACCCAATCAAATCCAAGCAATGCAGGGTAAGGATTACTATCATCTACGATCTCAATCACTTCAAAGTCAATGGTAGTGCACACTCCGTCAATGCCCACTGTGACATTAGACAAACTACCAAGGGGTAAGATTTTTTGTTGATTTGCTATCTTCAGCTGAATAGTAGACCATTGCAGCTTTGTCTTACCCATTGATTCCGAAGTCTATCTAAGCAAAACAATCGCATTACATCCCAAATCTAAGATAACCTGATCTATGTCATGCTCTCCAATTTGCACTGTAAGCCTAATTTCTTTCCCTGTTCTCTTCTTGTGTTTATGTAGATTATTCATTACACGCATCTCAGTCTGTGGCACCTCCTTAGAAGTACAGGATCTATCAGTTCCTGTAATCCCTCCACAACCTTATGATTCATCAACAACTTCATGCAGGTTTGTAGAAAAGACTTCAAGACATTCGGATCCACCTCCTGTGTCGCAACTGGTACTGTCTCATGGTTACCCTTCTCAGTGAGCTACGCAGTAGAGGTCGAGGCCCCATCATCCATAAAGCTTCACCTCGCCTTGACGAATGCTTGCTTTTCCTTCAAGACATCAAATGCGAGAGCATTTTCGGTAGTTTTCCTTATTCATGTAGCTTCAACTTTGTTTTCACATCTACCTTATCATTCCCAGTCGTGGTTCCACTTCTTGTTACAATGTCGATGCGCGGTTGATCTTTTCTTGGCTCAACGGTCATCATTTGGACATTTCTACAGACTGCTGGTTTCTTTTCTCCTGCATCTTCGCAATAAGGACAAGACATTCTTCTATTACATGATTAAAAGACTTACAATAATTGCAAGTTGTCGTCAGGTTTTGACAATCTCTAGCGAAGTGTCCAGCTTGTCCACAGTTGTAACAGATAATTTGGCCACGTCCTCGACCAACTCCTCGTCCTCGTCCTGGAAATCTTCCTCGACTAGCATGCTGGCCTTGCTCTTCATGTGCATGTCCTTCGGCTTGCATTCTATAACTATCAACAGTGAACTCCATCATTAAGTCATAACTTTGACAATTTTTCTCATCATGGCCTACTGATCTACAAAAATTACAAAACATCTGCTGTAGGGTTTGTATATATTTTTGTAATAGATGGCAGTCTTCAAAGCGGTGTTGACCTCGCGCATTACAAATCTCGCACCACAGACCCGGATTTACTGGTTTAGGCGCTCCACTTCCAATATAATCTTTGAATACAACGCTTTGATCCTTATAATGACCTTCTGCTTTGCACTTCGTACACCACACTTCTGATCTTTCTGGTCTGACATCTTTACCTTTCTTAGATCTTGCAATTCCAGGGTCAACATAGCTAGCTGATTCTGTATCTACTTTTGTGTGAGTATCTCCAACCAGCGAAGCTTCCATCTTCATCGCAATCTCCAATGCTTCAACTTGTGTTGCGAGCTTTTGCTGCGTCAATGGCTAAGTCACATGACACGAGGACACGAGACACAGAGGACACGTAAATATGAGTATTCGACATGAGACACAACAACCCCTGAAATAGGACACAAGGGACACATTTGATATATATTATATATTAATATTATATATATATAATACTAAAATATAGTTCCTGATCCATATTAAGTTACTTAAATATAGTATTAGTTTATTAATTTACTACATCAATGATTTTCATTGCTCACAGTTCAATATTCATTCTTGAATCTTCATGTTATTAACTTATTAAACAAATTGAGAATCAAATCAAGGATCTCAACAGGGGCATTTTGCATATTGCACATGTGACATCAGAAACTGATATTTTCTTTCTCCGCGGTTCTAGCTCTCTTGTTGACTAGTATATGAATATGACTTGCTCAAGTTGCACATCCTGGAAAATGTGGGCAATTGCAAGATAGACTCAATTATTCAGAGCTCTATATATTTAAGTCAACTCTCTGTAGCCACTGAAATTTGCAATTAAAACAATACAATGGCTACATATGCATGCTTTATTCATTGGTCAAACTTGGAGATATGCAGGGAGCCGAAAAATGTTTTGAAGAGTGGGAATTTGATGGCCTAAGTTATGATATCAGAGTGCCCAATGTACTAATTGATGCCTTTATCACAAAAGGAGTGATTGAAAAGGCAGGCTGTAAAGTCTTTTCTTGAATGTGTTTCAGAAAAAGGAGGAAAACCAAATTTCAATACATTGGTCATGTTTTTGGATGGATATTTAGAGAAGAAATAAATGAATCAAGCTATAGAGACCATGAAGAAAGCTATTTCAAAACTTAAAAATCGTGAATGGCAATTGACATCTGAAAAGGCACTTGAATACATTGATACAAATTATATGAATATGGGCATATGGAATACAAGAAAACGCTGACCTAGCCCCCACATGCTCCAAAACAAGAAATTTAAGCTCCAAACCACGAGCTGCAAACGATGAACACTATTCTCCGGGACCCAGGTCGATGTGAAGTTGACAGTTGGGAATTTCTGAAGGAACTTCTAACACAACACAACAACGACTCCAGTGAGCAAACAATGACCAAGTTCTAATAAGGCAGCGACTCCAGCGAGCTTTGACAGCGAAAAATGACCAAAAAATCCAAAAAAATGAACCATGTGCGAGATTTATGAGTGACTTTTAGTGGGAGACATTTCCTAAGAGGCAAAAACGTTAGGCCACGTCAAAAACGCGTGTCATGATTGGAGGACAAGATAAAAACCTTTCTGGACATGTTTTAGGTCATATTTTGTGTCTGATATGTTAAATACGGGACACATGACCCTAAGGGACATATCCAGTGACTTAGGTCAATGGTAACCTAATATGTGGCAGTAGCGCGGCTATGAACCATTTCTGATGCTGCTGTGGGGGTATCACAAAGCTCACTTGACCCATCAACACCTGGAACCGCTGATCCAATTCCCACACAGATTCAGTTGGTGCTTGCTTGATCTCTTTCAGCTCTGTGATACAATGCGATTATGATTTTGGCTTCTTGAACTTTGCTACCAAGGCCTTCTTAATTTCATCAAATGTAGCATTCGAATTCCTCACGGAGTATTTCATATACCATGTTAATGCCCTCTCCCTCAACAATGTGACGAGTCGTGCCTTCTTTACATCATCATTATTAATCTGTCTTTCCATCCATACTGCATCTGTTACAAACCAAAAATGGTCAAGTCCTCTGTTCTTAATCCTCTAAAGACAGGTAGCTTAATCTCATCAGCCATTATTCTTTTTGGGGGGCTAGGTGGAGGGGGGGTTGGAGGTGGAGGTGTAGGGGAAGTATGGGGAGGGGGATGGGGTGTGGGGGGTGGATGGATGGGAAATCCCAAAGACGCCCTGATTTTTTTCAGCCCCTGACTTTGATGCACCTTCAAGATGGGTGGGGGAATATCACAGGGTTGTAGGGTTACTTCTTTCTTCTTCATACTCAGATCCCAGTAGAGGGCGATAGTTAGCCCCAATAAAATTCTTCCGATCTATTCTATATTTTTTTCCACTTCGCGTAGCTCCTGGTTCTGACGTATTTCTTCTTTGCCCAAACATTAGTATGACTACATCTGCAGAATGCATTTTTCACACAATAACATCTTAATCCAGAGCTTCAGAGAATTTAAAAACTTACCTCGTGTTCCTTTGAAGAATCTTCGTTCAGCTTCGCTATAGGACACGATTTGGTCGATCGCGAACTCAGTGAAAAATCCTTCGAAAATGCTATCGATCCAGAAACCAATAGCCCTTGATATACTATTATCGATCCTCCTGAGTCGCTGTATCAAATCAGGGTTCCACTCCTTAGGTTTGTCGCCTTTGAAACAGTTCTTATGCTCAGCTAACTTAGATATCCACTTAAGCAATTTAGTGTGGACTTTCTTTAGGTAACTACTTTTGAATGAATTCCCGCACTTCTTCCCTTCCCTTGGTTATTTGGTAGAACTTTTCAATGTTGAAGGTCCCTTGGGCATTGCATGACCACCTTTTCATGAATAGTTCATCAAATTCATTGGAGTCATTTATGTACCCAGGGGGGAGGCTGAGATACCAATTCCATGCTTGTCCCTCTAGTGATAAGGCAAAAAGCATCATGATCCTATCTTCGTCAAATATCAGTCTAGGGGACAATTGCTAGTAGAATTCTTCAATAAAACCATGGATAGTCCAAGTGGCATCCCCTTTGAATTTAGGAAACCATCACTTAAATTTTTCAGGTAATGGCTTGGGATTGTTACTTAATTTCAAAGTGGCAAAGACACTAACCAAGTGTTTTTCACTCTTGGTCATCTTGGGTTGATCCCTTTTGGAGTCGGTGCTTGAAGTAGATGCCTTTTCTGGAGATGTATCACTGACTTTCTCGAACTCGAGAAAAAGGGAGGTTCCAACAGATGATGGAGTTTGGTTTCCCCTTTTTGCAACAACCCTAGTTAAAGGAGGAATGTTGTCGCCTTCAAGTAAACTATGGGATTGGATAATGAGTGGAGTCGCCAGAGAAATATTTATAAATATCGTTAATGAATCAATTCCTCAATGATTCACTAGGGAGGCAGACCTGATTCCTGCCTGGCAACGGTGCCAAAATGTTACTGCTAAAACTAGCAGGGGACCTAAAGGGAACCCCTAGAGGGAAAATGTTAGGTCAAGGGCAACAAATGGCGTATTAGTCCATTGTCACCTCAGCTAAGGCTCCCTTCTATTTACGTACTTTCATCGATGGGAGGAGACTCGGTATGTTTGGAGTCACTTATGAAGGATGAGTCAATCGATATGAGTGACCCGAATAACCTTTTCCCAGAATTTGAAGGCTAAAGACTGCTTGCTTTGTAAGCAAGGTAATAGGTAATCTTGGGAAAGGAAGAGGGGACTTGAGGGCTAGGTTTATGGGATAAGACTTGTGAAGGAGTTTCTCAATCATTAAAATCCTTGTTAGAACTGATATCCCGGATGGTTCTTGAAGAATGGTCTTTCAAAGAAGTGGGACCGCATGGGGCCAAGTGGACCCAGTCTAGGGTACGAGGAAGGAATGTAGCAACCAATGATATTCTTACCCTAAACAAGGTGGAGAGAGGATCAAAGAATATATAATTACTCAAAGATGTTGGTTTGACCCTGGGAAGTGCTAGCCTTGGGGATGGCAGGGCAAGTTTTGTTCCCGAAGCTAGGGCTTGGCTTTTCTACTAATTCCACCATCGGAATGTCTTTAAGTTTGGAGAAGGGCTAGAGGAAAGGCCAGCGCAGGAGACCCTAGGAGATCAAATTTTTTTTTTCCGTGGCTATCTTGTCGGGATTTTAATGCCCTAGGCGCCCCAATGTGGTTAGACTTGGGAGAAGGTGAAATAGTAAGAGTTTTGTTGACCACGCTTCATAGATCAGTTCCTTAATCCTTGGGAGTGTTAGTGTCAGTCTTTCCAGCCTTCCTCCAGTGATCAAATATGCTCTTACAAAGTGATTTTGAAGTGTCAAGGTCAAATTTTGTCATTTCAGTGAGTCTTCAAGCAAAAATTTGGTCACTAGGCATTAGGTCTAGGGTTTGCTTTCACTCTTTTCAAAGTTGTCCAAATGCCAATCTACGTCACTATTCAGCTGAGTCTATCATCATTCATAGGGTTGTCATTATCATCTTAGTGTCTAATGAGTCATTTTACACCTTGTTCATGCTTCAGTTGCGGCTAGGTAAGGTCATTTCGCTCTCCTAGGGTTTTGAAGGCAATTTCTCTTGGACAGTCAAATCATCGGCAAAACTTGTTTCCTGATGTTCATACACCTTCCCCTATCCTTAAAGTACCTTACCAAATGCTTCCCATCACTGAGATTCCCCAAATTCCTCATTTTCGCACAAACCCTAGTTTCTAGCTACAACCTGGCAATTTTCTAGGTTGGGCCTGTGTTTTTCCCTTTTGGACCCCTTCCCCTCACTCAATCTCTAAGATTCCACTTTCCCCTGCTTCCTAACATCCCTCCCTACTTCCAAAATTTCCCCAAGAATTTAGAAGCCCCTT
>APFE031224528.1:252097-269571 GCA_000404065.3 Pinus taeda | reverse complement strand
GGCTTCAAAAGCAGTTGAAAATGGCGAAATATGGCGACTCACCTCTTCATTTACAGATGTTGCGATTAATGCATAAGCTTTGTTGTTCTTGTTTTCCCAAATGACGAGCTCTTTGTCTGAGGTAGGCTGTTCTGGCTCTTTGTCTCCGTCTCCAACACACACTCCTTTCCACAAGTCATTGAAAATGAGCGCGTGTTTTATCATCCAGGACCACTCAGGATAGTTCTCTTTGTCAGTGAGAATTATTCCCACGATGGATATGATTGAATGCATACTGTAACAAAAAACTTTTGCTGCAAAACTTTTACTCTTAATGGGAAAAAAATATAGTTCTGATATGACTGGACAACAAACTCAACTTGACAGCAAATGTCAATACCCAAGACATATATATCGGCATTATACAAAATATATATCGGTTTCTTTTTACATTGATCACCTAGTGCAGCTCTTCAAAAAAATTTAACAAACGAAGGCGATTTTAATACATGCACAAAATCAGGGCTCAACTCACATATACATTATAGGACAACATACCAAAAACAGTTCAACGCATGCCGTGTGTATTCAACGTATTTAACTTTGACGCTTGCACTTCATAAGCCAGTGAACAGTCTCTTGTATACCACGCTTGTATACTAGCGTATGGCCAAAAAAAACTTCAACGTATAGCCAAAAACCAACGTTACCAACTTTATATGCCAAGAACAGCGTTACCAACGTTATATGCCAAGAACAACATTAATACAACTGCGTTAATACAATGCTATGAACAACGTTAATAAGACTGCGTCAATGCTATGAACAACGTTAATAAGACTGCATTAATACAATGCTATGAACAACGTTAATAAGACTACGTTAAGGTATCAGTTCTCTCCAGCGTTATATTACCAACGTTATAGTATTAGTTCTCTCTAGCGTGGTTCGGAGGCAAGGCTCTACCAGAAACCCCAAGGCTGATATTTCGAATCCTCATATGAAGGCTCCATGTATCAAGCAGGTAGCTTGCCACCAAGGCTACTCGCAAGGCTGCTAGCAAGTCTGCAGCTACGCAGTAAACTTTCGCAGCAGCACGGCCTCAAGGATGAACACTTTCGCAGCAGCGATTCAGAAGGTTTTCAGGTCTAAAGCTGTCAGGTCAGAGGATTCAGAATTAATTATGGCAGACAGAGTGTAGAGGGGCAGTGGACAGAGAGCAGTAGGCGGAAGGGAGTTATAACTATTTTGGGAGCCAGCTCTGATACCATGTCAGGCCAGGCAGTAACTCCTCAAAGCAAAATTGATTCGTATGTTTTATTCCTTCAGGTTGGTCTTCATTATATACATGAGGGGGAGACTCTTCACTTCATCTCTCGATGACTGCTCATATTACTTATTTATTTATTTACATTATGTTCACCTAATCCTGATGATTAGGTGTCAACATATTTGCTGCATAATTGAAATGTGGAATTGAGCATGTTTTAGCTAATTTAATGTATGGGCCAATGTTATATGAATGAAATGTCCTAAAGATTATTTGTCTCGATAAGCTTGCATCATTTTCTTTAAAATATAAATGCTTGAAGGTCACTTTTCTTTTATTTCTCTCAAACATTGGATGATGCCTACTTTTCGAGCCTCCTTGATCAAGAAACCAAGTTCTTACCCATCATCATCCTCGACTCCATATCCCCAAGTGAATTATGCTCTAATCCCTCAAAAAGGGTGATCATCTTAACCAACTTTTTACCCTTTTCCCCCTTTTCCCTAGGTCTAGCCCCATTAGGTCACGTAGGGCATCAATTTCCCGGTAATTTACTCAAGGAAAAATGTCCATCTCCTACAGGCTACTACGTTGGTTGCCCCCCTCCCTCTCCGAATTTGAGGCAATTCTAATGGTGGAATCTCTAGGAATCCTAAGATCTATCTCTAGGATCAAATTTTTCCTATGCATCCCCAAGGCTAGACCTCAACAAGATCAATTCAACCTTTTGAAGCAAATATTCTTGTTTGGTCCTTTCCTTTCACCTTGTCCAAGATAGGAACATCATTGGTTGCTACATTCCATCCTCGAACTTAGACTGGGTCCACTTGGCCCCGTGTGGTCCCACTTCTCAATAAAGATTATTTGTCAAGGACCATTTCGGAATCCAAGTTTCCCAAGTATTATAGGAGTTGAGAACCTCGTCTGTAAGCCTATTACTTCTCCCTCAACCTTCCAATCCTCACCCCTTACCCTTGGAGGACCAAGTCCCTTGCTTAAAGAGGAAGCAAGTTCCATTCTTCACTCCGTCCTTGGGAAAGGGCTTCCAGGGTCACTTTCCACCTCTCCATTGACATATACTTTACAAGTGATCCCTACACTACTGAGATTCCTCCCATCGGTGAAACTTCTGAAGAGCAGGAAGACTTAGCTGTGGTGACAGTGGGCTAAGCCTCCACCGTTACCCTTAACCTAGCAGTTGCCCTCTTAGGAACCCCTTTTAGGTCCTTTGTTGGTTTGAGTGATAATAGACCCAATGGAAGAATGTGGATCGAGGTGGGAGAAATGATGGATGGGATAGTAATGAGTGGAAAGAGGGTAATATAAGCAGATAAGGGAGTGGGACCACGCAACCAAAATCTGGGTTTCCTGTGAAATACCATCCCTGAAACCAAATGGTCAAAAAAAAAAACCCACGAGACTAGAATCCAAGATTAATTCCTAAAAGGGGCCTAGGGGATAGAAGCACAAACCTAGCCCATTCTTTCTGCTGAATCCCCCCATTATTCCATGCCTAGAAGTGTCCATGATAAGCAAACTACAATACTCAATTTCAAAATTACAAGTCATAGTTTTAGATTCAAGAGGCCCAC
The DNA here is from genome assembly GCA_000404065.3 of Pinus taeda. NCBI lineage: Eukaryota > Viridiplantae > Streptophyta > Pinopsida > Pinales > Pinaceae > Pinus > Pinus taeda. Next base: position 266,730 of record APFE031224528.1, on the reverse strand, counting down.
CTTCAAACATACGATCATGGTAGATGGGCAAGGGACAACATGGGTGGCTCAGGTGGCGGAGAAAATGACACAATGAACAAGTTGATGCCTGCAAGGGGTTGCTCGCTATCAGCTAGGGACCATCTTGGAGAAAAAAATCTTCTAAGGATATTACCCATAAAATGATGTATAACAGGACCCACAAATTTTATTTTTGGGGAATTTATTTTCTCTAGGATTTTAATTTTGACTCTTATTAATTAAATTTATGACCTAGGATTTTAATTTATTTTTTCCAGAAAATTTAATTAATTGACACATGAGGGGCTTAATAATTTGTTCCACCTTCTAATATTTTACTCATGGTGCTAAAATATTATTTGCATCAGATAATTATATTTCAATCTTCAAAGGCGGAACACTTGTTTGTTATAGACCCTCAATATAATACCCAATTTCGCGACTCAATATGATTTAGTAGACTAAGTGATTTGTAATAAAATAATTTAGCCAATTAGCTTAAATTATTCTGAAATACTTTTATAAAAGACTCTACTAGAACACTAGGAGTCATCTAAGATCTTGACGACAAATTCCACCCTAGCTTTGGGGTAAGGCTAGAGGGAAAAACTTTTCCGATCATCTATGTTTAGAAACACGGATGAATCAGTGAAACAAAAAACCTCATATGATGAAAATTGTCACCAAAATAATAGGCTTACCTAGGTTGTTACATACATACATGATCCTACTAGCATCATTTACATCACAAATATTGCAAAAAGGGTTTACAACTCTGATAGAATGATGACTGATGATTGATGATGATGAATCCAGGATAGTCTGAATGCTCGAACATGATGGAAACCCTTTGCGAAAAAACTGTACTGCTATATGGTAGTTGACACGGAGTGGTCAGCATATGGCTCTACTTGGCGACACATTGCTTCATTGAAGGAATGTGAGAATCTAGAATATGCACCCAAGCAACACACAATTCATATAATTAGCGTCCATCCAAATATAATCCAAAAATCATCATATAACATTAAGTACATGAAATAGAAGCTCTGTATCCAGTGACAATTCTACTAACATGAAATGTAAATCTAATCTAAAGGCAGAAATGAAATGCTGAAATAACAAGGAATAGGGTTAAAAATACAATACAAAGGATGCCCTATGGCTTCAGATGTTATCTTTGAAGAACAACTTGAGCGTTTGGCCATTTGCAGGTAAGTCAAGTGGTTCACCCTCCAATGTGTTCAAGTGAAGTGAATTTGGTCCAGCAATGCCTTTGATAATGTAAGGACCTAGCCACAAATTGTCAAATTTCTTGTGATTTCTTGGTTTCTCATTCCTGCAATCCCAAAGTAATATCATATCTCCAACATACAAAGATCTAGCTTGAGAAGATTTATTAAAACTTTTCTTAACATTAGGTTGATTTTTTGCACACATTATTAAAATATTTTCTCCAAGTTCCATCTAACTCCACAATTTGATCAATTCTATTTTGGACAACATCTTTATCAATGGAAAAATGCTGAAGGAGTTGATAAGATGGTAATTTAAGGTGCATAGGTAGAGTTACATCAAAACCATAAACCAATTCAAAGGGACTTTTACCACTAGCTTTTTTCTTTGTGATCCTATCTGCTTTTTTTTGTGATGCTATCTGCCCATAATGCATACTTGATTTTGCTATCACAGGATCGCTTATTATCTCTTGCTATCTTCTTGATAATGGTTATAAGATTTGTATTACTTGATTCCGCAAGGCCATTACCCTGAGGATAGTAGTTAGATGAATGAGATAAGACAATTCCATACTTAAAGCAAAAAGATGAAAACTCCACAGAAAAAGCTTTGGCATTATCAGTGGTGATGTTAGCTAGGACGCCAAATTTAGTAATGTTTTGATTTTCAATAAAATCCATGATAACCTTTTCACTGTTATTCTTAGTAGGAGTGGCTTCAACCCATTTAATGAAATAATCAGCAGCAGTTAAAATCCATAAGTATCCATTGCTATAATTTTCATGAAATTTCCCAATGAAATCCAGATCACAATGCTGAAAAGGCGCCTCAACAACCACAGGTTGTAAGGGCAAGGCAACTAGCTTCTATTTCCCACTGAATAGTTGACAAGCTTGACAACTTCTAACGAACTTATGCACATCAGAAAAAAATTGAAGGCCAATAATAACCAACTCTAAGAATTTTGTGGGTGGTAGTTCTTGCAGCATAATGGCCACCACAAAATCTTGAATGAAACTCGTTAATTAGCTTTTTAGATTCAATTTCATCAACAAACCTAAGTACTATACCCTTCGGATTTCTCCATCCGAGGCCATCCTTCGTGAGGAAATACTTAGTAGCTTTCAATCTAAGAACCCTTCCTTTATGAGCAACTAAATGGTTAGGACATGTAAGATTTAACAAATAATAAACTATGTCCTTGTACGAATCATGATATCCTAATCTTTGGAGCTTAGGTGAATATGAATCATTTAGATAAATCAAACCCAGAGCTTTTTCACTACCCTCAGTGAACATCTCAGCCAATCCTTGACCTTTGACCAACTTAGTGGGTCTAATTTCCAAGTCATATTCCTGGATCTTAGTAATCAACCTAGCATGAGTCCCTAAGCAATCAATTTGAGTTCATATATCGTTAATAGTAGAATGTGGGACAAAAGCAATGATTCTAGAATAACCCACATAAGTCCTAAAATGCTTAAGAGACTTGACCAAGGCATATGCTTGCTTTTCCATGGTAGTATAATTTAATTCAGGATTCTGAAGTGCTCTACTCATGAAAGCAATAGACTGCTCGTGACATTCCTTATTCTTTTGTAATAAGACACCGACAATTGTATCTTCAAAAGCAAAGGAAAACCGTGAAATCTCTCGAATAATCAGGGTTGGCTAGAATAGGAACCTTAACAATAGCGCCTTTCATTTCCTGAAAACCCCTTTTACTACCTTCTTTCCACAAAAATTTAACATCTTTCTTAAGAAGAATTGGAATAGGCTTGGCTATCTTTGGATACTTTGGAATAAATCTCCTAAGAAAGATGGTCTTTCCAAGGAAAGATTGAAGGGATTTGAGATTATGAGCAAAAGGAATCTTTTGGATTGCCTCGGCCCTTTTAGGATCTATCTTGATCCCATCTTTCGAAATGATGACCAAGTAACTTCCATTTAGTTACTCCAAATACATATTTAGGAGGATTCAAGGAGATTCCAGACTCTCTACATATGTTAAAAACTTGTCTGAGATGACCTATATGACTGATACCATCCTTAGAAAAAAACCATAAGATCATATTGATATATTTCAATGATTTTACCAATTAAACCCTTAAATGCATAGCCCATGGCCCTTTGGAAGGTAGCTCCAACGTTAGCTAATCCAAAAGGCATTCTAATGTATTCGAATGTACCCCATGGTCTGGTGAAAGTAGTTTTGTGTCGGTCTTCTTTCTTAACCCATACTTGATTATATCTAGAAAAACCATCTAGTAATGACATCATTCTCGAACCCGTTACTCTCTATAACATAGTCTCCATGTTTGGCAAAGGGTAATTATCCTTTTTGCATGCTAGGTTAAGGTTTCAAAAATTGACACAAAGTCTGATTGTTCCATTCTTTTTACTAACAATCGCCAAGTTAGAACACCATGTAGAATGCCAGGTTTGAGCAATAATACGAGCTGCAAACATCTTTGAAAGTTCATTTTGGACTAAGGAAACCAACTTAGAATTCATCTACCTGAGTTTTTGACGAAAGGTTTTAGCATTTTCATCTTTTAAAGGGATAGTGTGTTCCATGATATCTTCCCTATAACCTTTTAACTCATCATAAGAAAATGCTAAAACATCCCTATATTCATGAAGTAAATTAATCAATTTCTTTCTTCATCACTAGTACCTTTACCAATTTTCACAATTTTAGGGTCACTAGAGGTACCAATGTTTAGTTGAATGAACTCCCTTGGATCCATCTTATTTTCATCTATTTCTGTAGCATCATGTCGATCAAAGTGCTGCTCTATAGCTGCAACATTCCCAAGAGTAGGATTTGTTATATCTTCATGGTTATTAGATCCATTCTCCTTACAACTAATTTGAAAATTCTCAAATTCATCCAAATTATTAAGAAAGAAAATCACATGTTTCTCATCATCGAAACCTGCCAATGCTCCATATTATCAAGTACAGAAGGTCTAAAAATAATTTCCATTTTAACCTCCTTTAATAATTCATCAAACAACTGCAGAGTAGATGTCGCTACAGCAAGATCGTTTGCCAAGTTATTCTTTTCTCTTGGCATAGCTTTGAGGTCAAGAGCATCAAAATATTCCATAATATCCCATGCAACGTTATGATAATTTCTTCATATTTGATTTTTACATGTAAATTTGTTCTTAATTTGCATGATAATCAAATCGAAGTGTCCCTTGATACTAAGCAACTTAATCTTCAAATCCTTTGCCAATTCAAGACCCAACAATAAAGCTTCATATTCGGTAACACTTATGGTTGTTTCAAACTCCAATCTATAGGCAAACTTGAAAATGTGACCAAGGGGAGACTTTAACACTATTCCATCACCTTTACTATGCCTAGAAGATGCACCATCAAAATTCATAGACCATACTTTATCCTTTACATCCCCCAACTTTTCATCAACCTTAACATTTAAAGGAATTATGGATTTAGACAGAATAACATAATTCCCAAGGTTAGGTTGTTCCTTTATTATCTCATTATGGGGGCTCCTAGGATCTTCAACGTGGAATCTTCTTTCAGGCTCTCTATTAAGTCTGAGGAATCTAGAACTTGTAAGAGAAGGAATCGTAGCATATGACCAATTCATTTGAATACTTCCTCCTAGATCAGAGGCCCACTTCCTAGACAATAACATTCCCCATGCATCTGATACATCAACTACAACTATGTCCATTACAATCATTATGTCAGGGTAAACTGATAAATGAACTTGTAAATCCTTGATTAACCCATGAACTTCAATCTTCTTAGAATCAATGGCACATATGTTGTAGTAAGGCCTAGAAATTCTCAAATTGAGTTGCTCCATGACCCTCTTGGTCATAACACAGGTCGAGGCACCAGAATCCAACATGCAATTATGCAATCTATAACCAAACCAACAAAGTAATAAAAAATGGTTGATGCTCTTTGTTATTTGAATCTATACTTTGCAAATATATGGGGGCGTTCTAATAGATAGTTTCAGGAGGCTTCTCTTGAGAAAAATTAACACGAGGAGCTTCAATGGCATTTAATAACTTAGCTTTTTGGGATGGAATCTTCAATATCTCGGTGACAGGAACCCAATCTTTTGCATTATTTAACCAACTTCCCAAATCTACATCCAATCCAGAGCTTGAAACAGGGTTAAAACTTCGCGGGGTAATTTGATTATCGCTTTGATCCTTATTCCTTCTTTGATAAGTTAACCCTTTATCTTTCACGGTCTCTAAAACTTTCTTTGGAGAAGGCTTTTCGCCAAATAATTCAGCCATCAAATCCTTTTCATGATCAGAGTTATTAATACTAAAGGAAGACGTAAAAGGCCTAACCTCATGACTATTTTCCTTAACTTCCATCCAATCTTCCATAGATAAATGATACTCCTTGCCAACAAAGTTTATTTGATTACTTGCCCCAAGAATCCTATTACTTCTCAAACTAGTAGGGGGGTCCTAGAGGGGCACTTGCTAGGTCAAGAGCAACATTGAAGCTAAAACCCACTGTCACCACAGGTAAAGCTTCCTACTCTTTACGAACTTTCACCGACGGGAGGAGACCCGATATATAGAGAATCACTTATAAATGATAGATCAACTAAGATGGGTGTGAAGTGATCTAGGGGACCCTTTCCTAGGAGTCTCAAGAATGGGACTTGCTTGCTTCTTAAGCAAGGTACAAAGCTTTCTAGGATAAGGGGACGAGGTTTTAAGGGCTAGGTTCAAGGAGTGTGAATTGTAGAGGAGCTTCCAAAACCATAAAATCCTTGTTGAACTTGGTTTCCCAAGTGGTTTTTGAAGAATTGACTTTTCAAAAGTATGGGACCACACGGGAGCACACGGGACCAAGTGGACCCAGGTTAGGTCAAGGGAGAGGAATTTAGCATCCAATGATAGGCTTCACTTAATTACTGAGGGGAAAGGGATCAAAGAATGAATTTTTAATGAAAGGCAATGCAAGGGTCCCAGTGAGGATTCTAGCCTAAGGGAAACCAAGGGCAAGAATTGGTCTTCAAGCTAGGGCTTGCAATATCTCAAGATCACACTCGCGAAATTTCATGAAATTTGGAGGGCTTCTTGAGGACACACCAACACAGTTATGGACCAAATATCGAAGTATTTGGATGGCTAGATCATGAGATAATTGATGCCCTAGGTGACCTATGTAGGCTAGGCCTAGAAAAAGAGGGGAAGGTGAAAGAAATAAAATTTAAAGTGATCGCCAGAGGAGGACCAATGCTTTTTCCTTTGGGAGAGATGGAGTCATGGAAGATTTAGAGTTTGGATTGATTTCCACTTGTCAAGGAGGCCTAAAAGACAACTTCGTTGGGCATTAGGGCTTAATGGAGGTAGCTTCAAGGTCATTTATACTTCGTTCAACAATATTTGGTGACTTTTTAGGACAAGGATGTCTCTAGGAATATTCTTTCATTCAAACATGGCCCAATCATGATACAACACTTTTTAGAGATTTAATTTCCACAATTTTGTTCCAAGAAAAGTAGCAAATTAACCCTACCAATATCATGAATGCAGCAAAATAAAGAATCACAATAGACTTAACATAGTACTTACATGTAGGAAGGATATATCCAATCACCAAGATATGCAAATCATAGAAGCTCCAAGACAAAGAAGAATAACCAAACATTGAAATCCATCCATTCATCCAAAAGTCTCATCCTCAAAAGATAGCAAAAATATCACAAGAGGATATAATCCAATCGAAGTGATGATGAGAAAATGAACTCCTCTCACTTTTATTTATACACTAATTAGGAGTTCGAATTAGTCCATTAGGCCTACATAAGCCCCAAAAATAAAATAATGTGCTAATAACCTAACTTTTGGTGACAAGCCCACCAAACGAGCTCATAAATGAAATAATAAGCCTCTTAAGATGTCAAATGATAAATAATACATGTCATAGGGCCCTCCAAGAGGCCCGATGAGGTCCATAGGTTCCATAATGAAGAATAGGACCCTCACAAGTGATGGACAAGGGGTTGGCCCCTTGTTCTCCAAACAATAAACATGTGGTGCTCCCAATGGGTGTGGGGGCACAATAATAACCACATGGGTCTCCAAATGAGTCGAAGATGCTTATAGACCATCAGTAAAGGCTCCAATGATGGTGTAGGTGATGCTACATCATCCTACAAGTGCTGGGTCAGCGACCAAGTGCATGGTACATCTGTGGGACTGGCTGGACAAAGGTGAACTAGGTGCATCTTCTTCGTCTAATAGGTGAATTTCGAGCAATCTCTGAACATCACCGGGGATCCATGGAGTGCTTTCTATTGCTGTGGAGGCCCAAGGCTCTCAACACATACCCTACATGTCCCAATATAGCTCTCTAGAGGGCTAAGACCCCATATAGGGAGACCAAACCCAAGATGGAGACCACCTGCAATTTTGCATAAGATCCAATGCGTCCCCTAGCCTTCAAGTACAACAAGTCATCAAGGAAAGCGAGTAAAAGAGCTAACAAACCAGTGAAGCACCATCCGTATAAGACCCACGAGTACCCACAGGTCTTGGCGGGCTCTATACCGAGCCGAGTCACAGGCATAGAACTCGCGCTTAAGACCTGGACTTAGATGGTATTTTATTGCATCCGACTACCCATATAAGTCTTGCAGGTATGCTATAGAACCCGCATCATATCCCTATAGAACCCATCAAGTCTCAAAAGGCACATTTTTTTTGTTTTTTTTTTCTTTTTCATTTTTGGAAATGAGGTGAAGGAAAAGGGAAATTGGAGGGAAGAAAATGCTTTATAAGCACCCCTCTCCCTTCCATTTGCCATTCACTTGTCGTTTGAGTGTTTGGCTAATTTCCATGAGTGTTGAGTGACTCCATTGCATAGTGAAGGAGCTCGTTTGAGTGTTTGGCTAATTTCCATGAGTGTTGAGTGACTCCATTGCATAGTGAAGGAGCTCCTAGAGGAGGCTAAAGGAGGAAGGAGGCTTCATCGAATTAGACCTAGCTTCAGGCAGGCTTCATGAACCTTGTTTGAATGTTTTGTATGTAATTTTTTTGTATTTAGTTTAGTTTTTTATTTTATTTTTTATGTTTGCAATTTTTTTTGGGTTTGTGTCTGAGTTTCTCAACCACACAACGTCCTTTTGTGTGGCTGAGAGAAACTCAGCCACAAGGCCAAAGAAAATTCAAATTAGAGAAAAAAAAAAAAAATCAAAACTAAAAGAAAATTAAAATTAATTTTTTTCTTCTAGATTCTGTCACCATACCACCAAAGGGTTCTAGAAAGTCTCGTGATCCGGCATGGGCACATGGTCAACTAATCATTGCCGGTAATGACCACCATTTCCAATCTAAATTTTCTTAAAAATTGTAGAGATAACAATCTCATTCCTAAATTTGCTATCTGCAAACATCCTCTCCGGTTAGACATAAATCTTTCCAGTTTCAAAAAATTAAGTGAAACCCTAGTTAGAAATGAAATTAAATGGGTTAGGTCTAAATTAGTGAAAACCTCTCAGAAACTTTATTCCGCTCATCTATACCTTTTCTCATATCTCAGACAAGATCTATGGCAATCCTTGGATTCAATTACATTTATAAAGTCTGATAAATGGTTAATTAAGGACAATATCCAGAAATTAATGAAACTGAATAATCTGTGCAATGTTTATGAAGAACACAAACAGTGCTCTCATAGAAACCACGCGTATTCCAATTTATATGTCCCTCAGAACAGTAACTTTGTGCAGCAAAATCCGCTTAATCTCAAAGAAATAAACAACGCTATGAAAAATAAGGACTGCAACAGTGGGTGTATGGTCAACACGCATGGAGGCGTAATAGAATTAAACGGATGTGATATAAACAATGCAGTTATAAACCAACAAAGCCCTAACAACATTCCTATAAACAACGCAGTGACAAAAGAACGAAGCAGTGTGGATACAAGCAGCATCGCTATAATGGATAAAAGCAGCATCGCTATGAAGGATACGCTGGAAAGATCACCGAATCTCTCTAGAACGCAGTTAAATACGACTCACTCCAAATCGCAGTCAAATCCAATTCACTGCAGCTCCTCATCTCCTGCCATAACAATCCCGCTTGATATGCTAGCAAATAATGGGCTTATAAACAACGCAGCAATAGAGGTTATGAAATTGCAAGGGCATAAAACTATGAAAGAATATAGCGTAGATATAAACGGATGTGATATAAACAGCGTTGTGCAAACCTGTTTCAACACAAATATTAAAAACAACGTAGTTATAAACCAACGAAGCCCTAACAGCACTATGCAATCAGGTTTAGGAGAAACTGTTATCAACGCAGTCACAAAAGAACAAAGCAGTATGGATACAAGCAGCATCGCTATGATGGATATAAGCAGCATCGCTATGAAGGATACGCTGGAAAGATCATTGAATCTCTCGAGAACACAGTCAAATCTAAAGAACTTGTCAAACAACCCATCTACCAGCGTAAAAACTCAAACCACTCATCCCATCAAAGTAGGATAGCAGAAACAGCCCAGGTCATTAACTTATCAAACATCATCCTTGATTATGCAACTGAATCCATCTTGAAAAAAGGTCTAAACTTTGCCATAACCCCTAATAAAATACCTCTGTAGGAAGTCATCAGTAATGTTGAGGTAGCTATTAAAAACCTAGATATAGCAAAAAGCGAAGAAATCAGACAAGATATTGCAAAAATTCTGAGAAACTCTAAACCTCCGGCATCGAACATTTCTGTTGAAGAAAAAAGAGCCCTAAACAATCTCAGAAAAAACAAAAACATAATCGTCTTAAAGGCTGATAAGGGCAACGCTACTGTAATTATGAACAGAATCAATTATGACATTAAAATGGAAGAACATTTAAACAATAGTGGATGTTATAAAATTATTAATAAGGATCCCAGTGAAAAAATCATGCGTGAACTTATTAAGAGAATCAAAGAATCATCTCTGGATGATGTTACTAAAAAGAAAATCATCCCTAATAGTTCCATTACTCCTAGAATTTATGGGGCTCCTAAAGTCCATAAATCAAACATACTCCTTAGACCTATAGTTAATACCATAGGTTCTCCTACTTACCTTCTCGCTAAACACCTAGCCAAAAAACTTCGACCCCTGTCCGGTAATACCCCTTCTTATATTAAAGACTCCTTTTCTTTTGTTCAATGGATTAATAACATAGAAATGAAAGATGAAGATCTTATGGTTAGTTTTGACATTGTATCCCTTTATACCATGATTCCTATTGGTGAAGCTATTGAGATCATGAGAAAGATCACTGATAAAGAAACTGTTGATCTTTTGGAGCTCTGCTTGAGATCCTCTTACTTCAGTTTGAAAGGAAAAATTTATGAACAAACTCATGGTGTGGCTATGGGCTCTCCTCTATCCCCCATAATTGCCAACATCTCTATGGAGAACTTCGAACAAAAGGCCCTTAGGTCATTTCCATACACCCCTGTTGAATGGAAAAGGTTTGTAGACAACATATTTGCCAAGTGGAGTCGTGGAAAAGAAAAAATTTGACCTATTCCTCAATCATATAAATAGCCTATCTGACCATATAAAATTCACTATTGAAATTGAAAATAACAACCAGCTTCCGTTTCTTGATATCCTTCTAACTAAAAGAGATGGGTCTCTTGGTTTCCAAGTCTATAGAAAGAAAACCCATACAGAAAGATATCTTCATGCAAATTCCCATCACCACCCTAAACAGAAGATTGGCATCATTAGAACCCTAACCACCAGGGCAGCCATAATATCTAATCATGACCATTTAAATGATGAACTCAACCATCTACACAAAGTGTTTGAACTAAATGGCTACAATAGAAATACCATTAAGAAAGTCATGCACCTATCTCTAAACAAGAATAACAAGGACATGAAAAATCAAAATTTATCAACTCCTAAGGTCTCCCTACCATACATAAAAGGCACCACTGATAAAATTACTAAAATTCTAAATAAACATAACATCAATGTAGCATTCACCCCTACTAACACCATCATACAATTATTCAACTCAGTCAAAGATCCCATAAACCCTAAAATTCAAAAAGGTGTTTATGTGATTCCTTGCTCATGCGGTAAGGAATATATAGGTGAAATAGGTAGGTCTCTTAATACTAGAATTAAAGAACACACTGCCGACTTAAGAAGAGATAGGACCTCTAAATCAGCCTTAGCAGAACATGTTCACTCTTCCTCTCATTACATCTGCAAGGAAGAAGTCAAACTGATTAGAAATGAAGACCACTATCTCAAAAGGAAAATTAAAGAAGCCATAGAAATAGAAAAAAGGAAGAACAATTTGAACCGGGATGATGGATTAAAACTAAGCAACACGTGGAAACCTTTACTTGAACTCTTAAAAAATCAATAATTAGCCTTCTCCCTTAAATTAACCTATTCCCTCCTCTCTTAAAAGCATCATTATAATAATTAACAAAAACATCATTCATTTAACATCCTCCTTAAACATTCAACATCATAATCATTGATTAGTAATTGTTTACTTCACACAATCAGCTGATAACATTAAACAAATTAAATTATTTCTAGGATTGATAGATAATATTCTAACAATAACAAACCAAATCTATAAGGATTTATTAATTAATTAAAAATTGAATAAATTAATCAATTAAGTAAAATTAATAAATAATTAAACATAATAAATACAGAATAATAAATAAATTAATTAATTTAATTATATGACATATTAACAAATAATAAATAATAAATTAATAAATTTAATTTAATCAAACAAATTAGATAATTAGTTAAAAATATTAATAAAAGTAGTTAATCATATTATTAAATAACTAATTTCACACAATAAAAAAAACACACAACAATTAAATAAACTACAATAAAATTAAATAATTAATCAAATAAACAAATTATGAAATATAATAAATTAATAAACATATCAATAAAGAATAATTAGTAAAATTAATTAATTTATCAATATTCCTTTAACTAATTATTAAACTAATTAACTAAAAAAATTAATAAATCAATTAAAAAAAAATTAAAAACATTAAGAAAATTAATAAAACATAACTAGGAATTATATGAATAATAAGATTAATTAAGTTATCCCTTTAACCTATTAATCAATTAATTTATCATTTAAAAAATAAATAACAATAATAATAATAATTAATAATTAATATAATTAATCAATTAATTTATCCTAAAAAAAATTAATAATGATAATAATAATTAAATAAATAAAGTAGAAACCAGTAAAATAATAGCCGACCTATTTTCTTACATATTTTCTTTAATATCCTATATATATAACCTAAATCTAGCTCTTGGATACATCATTAAGATCTGAAAATATCTATTGACACATCCCCTGATGATGGACTCACTTAGTAGTCCGAAACGTTGGGTTCACAAAACTCTATAACAGGTCATTCCTTCTCTACTAAAAATGACCACCATGTCAAGTGCAATTATTGCAATGCTACAATGCATGCAGGCATAAATAAGCTAAAATACCACCTAGCCAGAATTCCTGGGAATGGTGTGGGGTGTTGTCAAAATTTCCCTGATGAAGTCACTACTGAATGGTAGCTTCTTTGGAATACATTAAAGAAGAAAGTTCTAAGAGGGCAAAAAGGAAGGATGGGATTGTTGGGATAAGTAGATCTTCATCCCAGATTGAAACACAGATTCAAAGTCCAGGTATTGGTCACTCCTCTTCAAGTGTTGTGGCAAACAAGAGTATAACCTCTTCTTTCTTTAGTCCTCATACAACTCCAGGATCTCAACCAACCGTGGATAGTTTTAATGAAAAGAAGAGGAAGGAGGCAGATATGGTAGTGAGGAGGTTTTGGTACCATAATAGTCTTTCATTCAACTATGGAAAGTCTTATTTTTATCAACCCATGGTGGATGCCATTACAATTGTTGGCCCTGGATACAAAGCCCCATCTTATAATGCACTTAGGGGGAAAGAGCTAGATGAGGAGTTTGAGTGTGTCAAGGAACAATTGGAAAGCATTAGAAGTTCATGGAAATTTACAAGTTGTACAATTATGTCTGATGGGTGGACAAATCAGAGGGGTAGAACAATAATAAATTTTGTTGTAGCTTTCCCTAAAGGAACCATGTTCCTAAAATCCATTGATGCATCTGCAAATGTAAAAGATGCACATTTGATTTTTACATTGTTGGCTGATGTGGTGGAGGAAGTTGGGGTTACAAATGTTGTCCAAGTAATTATGGACAATGCAGCAAATTGTGTGGCAGCTGTAAGGTTGTTTTGTGCCAAATATGCCACCATTTTTTGGACTCCATGTGCTGCCCATTGCATAAAATTGATGGTAGAGGACATTAGGAAGTTGGAGTGGGTGCAAGATGTTGTGCAAGAATGCAAGCAAATTACCAAGTATATTTATAATCATGCTTCGGTGTTGAACCTTATGAGGGAATTCACACAGGGTGAGCTTAGTCACCTAGATGTCACATGGGTTGCTACAAACTTTCTTTCCCTCCAAAGCCTTTTGTATGAGAACCAAGCTTTGAGAATAATGTTTTGTAGCCAACAATGGGTATTTTGGAATGATAGCACAAAACCAAAAGCATTGTCTGTGAAAGCATATGTCTTTGGTGATAGTTTGTGGGACAAAGTCCCTAAGATTGTCAGCTTCACTAAGCCCCTTGTGAAAGTCTTGAGATTTATGGATGGAGAGAAACTTGCAATGGAATATATTTATGAGGGCATGGACAGGGAAAAAGAGGCCATCAAGACTTTCTATAAGGGAAATGAATCTAAATATCTCCCTATGTGGAAAATTATTGATTCCAGGTTGGACAAGCAACTACATTCACCATTGCATGTAGCAGGAGTATATCTCAATCCGAGCTCATTCTATAATCAGGGGTCTAGCATTCAAAGAGATTCTGAGGTGACGAGAGGTGTCATGATATGCATTGAGAAAATGTTCATGAATCAATATATTCAGGACAAAATCAACATACAACGAGATATGTACAAGGAAGCATCTGACATTTTGGATTCAACTCAAGCCAATGTCTGAAAGACAATAAAATGCCTTGTAAGTGCAAATTGTTAGAACCTAGCTTGTAATTTCGCTAGTTCTATTTTATATGTTTGGCATTGCAAACTAATAAACTTTGTTGTTATTTTTTTATAGCTCATTGGAAGATAGATTGTGGCACTGAGGCACCACAATTGCAAGAATTCAGCATCATGGTTTTGAGTCAACCCTGTAGTGCTCCTTTTTGCGAGCTCAATTGGTTAGTGTTTGAGCCTAAGTTGCACAAAACGGGTACAAGTTTGCGAAACGGGTACGGGTACGAAACATGACCCCCCCCCCCCCCCC
>APFE031224528.1:210039-245949 GCA_000404065.3 Pinus taeda | reverse complement strand
AGCAATGGCAAGGTACGTATATGGAAAAATAATGTTAAAGATGCCTTTACTCTTGGGTTTCGTGTTGATTCATTATATTAGGTCGATGGAAGTCCACTAGGTGTCATGTCTTATGACATATCTCTTCAGTCTGAACGTTGGCATCAGAGGTTTGCCCCCCTTCATTATAAAGCTATACTCCGTGTAAAACAAATGGTGACAGGGATGCCCGAATTCCAAGTAGAGAAAGAAGGTGTATGTCCAAGATGTGCCAAAGGAAAGCTCAAAAGGGGATCATTCCCCTCAAGCCAAAGCAAGGCCTTCGATATATTATAGTTGGTTCACTCAGGCATATTTGAGGCTGGCATTAAGAGGGAGACTACTACACCACATACTCCTGAGCAGAATGGTGTGGTGGGAAGGAAGAACCGTACGATTGTGGAAGCTGTCTGGGCCATGCTACATGATCAAAGACTTCCGAAGTTTCTATGGTCTGAAACTACAAGCACCGCCGTATATGTACAAAATCGATGCCCTCATCAAGCATTGGGTTCTAAGACTCTTGAAGAAATGTTCACCGTCGGTCAAAGGGAAGTCGTGATTAGTCATGATGTCACCTTTGACGAAGATATGACCCTCAACAAGGTGGACAATCTTATGATTTTGAGGAGCTCTTAAGAAGCCGACACTAGGGAACCGAAAGAAAAGGATTATGAATCAATGCCTTATATAGAAGAACCCATGGATCTGATTGATCCTCATCCACATGAGCCTTCCTCTTCTAGGAAGAGGCCTTCATGGCTTAGGGGGATACTTGATGATGCTGAAGGACATGTTGCACCCTCAGGAACCTTCCGTCAAAGTAAGAAACCTAACAGGTACCAGGGATACCTGACCATCATGAGCACGATCATACAAAATGAGCCTTCATCATTCTCAGATGTCGTCAAGCATCAAGTATGGAAGGATGCTATGACCATAGAATATGAGTCTATTATGAAGAATGATGTCTGGGAAGTAGTTCCAAGACCCCAGGACAAGACAATTGTGACTTCAAAATGGCTTTACAAGATAAAGCATGCAGCAGATGGAATTACGGAAAAGTATAAGGCTTGTTTTGTTGCTCGTGGTTTCTCTTAGAAGGAAGGTATAAACTATGATGTGATGTTTGCACCTCTTGCCAGATATACGACCATCCGCTTGATCATAGCCCTTGTGGCTTCACAAGGATGGAACCTACATCAGATGGATAGACCGCGTTCTTGCACGATTCGATAAAAAAAAAGAGGTCTATGTGGAGCAACCTGAAGGATTTGAGATTTATGATTGAAAATCTCATGTATGCAGGTTGAAGAAGGCTCTCTATGGGCTGAAGCAAGCACCCTGAGCATGGTATGAGAGAATCGATAGCTACTTGATGAAGTTGGGATTCACTAGGAGTGAAGCCGATCCTAACCTTTACTTTAAGGTTGAAGATGACAAACCTCTCCTACTAGTGTTGTATGTGGATGACCTCTTTCTAACAGGTGCAGATCCTCTCATTCTCAAATGTAAGAGGGAGTTGGCTTCTAAATTTGAAATGAAGGACCTAGGACTGATGCACTATTTCCTAGGACTCGAAGTGTGGCAGAAGCCAAGGGAAATTTTCCTATCTCAAGGAAAATATGTGGTGAAGATTCTGAAAAGATTTGGTATGGTGGAATGCAAGCCTGTGACTACCTTGAGGATCTTAACTTTCAGAAGTTATATGGTAGTAATGTCGGACTAGATTTGGGAAATGCCTCTGAGTTTCAAAAACTCATTCGTGTTGATGTACTTGGTGAACCTCCGTCCGAACATATGTTTTGCAATTAGCATTGTGAGCTCATATTTGGTTGAACCTCACTAGATTAGTGCCAAGAATCTTCTGAGATGTCTTCAGGACACAATCTCTCATGGATTGAGATACACTGCCGGAAATGTGAAACTGCATGATTATTCGAATGCTGATTAGGCAGGTAGTGTGGAGGATCACTGGAGCACTTCTTAGTGTTGTTTCTCTTTGGATTCTGCTTTGATATAATGGATGAGCAAGAAGCAGAAGTCGGTTGCCATAAGCACCGCCGAGACCGGATACATATCTATGAGTATGATCTCATATGAGGCTGCCTGGTTGGGGAAGCTCTTCAGTGAGCTGTTTGAACACATACCACTATGATTCTCTATAACAACCAGAGGTGGGATTCGATTATTGAGGAATCCCGTATTCGTCGGTTGCTCCAACAGATAGACATCATCTGGGATATGTTAAGTTTAGGTATGTTCTATGCTAGAGCAATTTATTTAAATTTTCACAGTTAGCAATCACATCAGCATTACGATAAATTGCAGATAGAACATAAATATGAAACGCAGAAGACAAGCCAAGACAAGAGGACACAAGATGTGGCGCGAGCCAGGGACAAACCCCACAATGTGTGGGGAAACCCTTTGATCAAATCTTCTTTTATCTTCAAAGTTCAGCAGAGAAAGAGAGAGAGAGAGATAATACATTTACAACAGAAGTCAACACTTTGACTTATCTGGATCTGAGCATAGATCATTTCCTGTGATGATGAGATCAGTTGAAGACATTCTGCTTCAACTGAATCTCCTAGGTGACGACTTCACCTATCCATTTTGTTCATTTGCTGCACCTTACCGTGTAGCATCATCATGCTACATCATGCATCTTCATGCTGCTCATGATCACTGCTGCCCATACATCAAGTTGTCCAAGACTTCATACTTCAGTTGCTCATGCATCATCATACTTCATGCTGCCCATGTTGCCCATGCTGCCCATGATCTCACCAAGTTTCATGCTGCCCATGCTGCATCACACTGTTCTATTGTTGAGTTGTTGTACACAACTTTACTTCCTTCCATCATTATGTTGTACATACTTTGCTGCTGCCATCATGATGTCAGTTAGGGTACCAAGCACTATTAAAACAGTCCTTCAAACAAACTAGGACACTTCTCTGAATATGTTGTTGATTTGGGTATAAGTACAAGTCCTCAAAACTCATACACAATCCTAGACTGTGGTGTTATGGCCTGCGGCCTAACACAGTCTTTCTGTGGCTTCTAGGCAACATAACCCTTGTTTCTTGTCTTTCAATGAGATCCCAACAGATCTATCCCTTAGCTCCTCTAAGTCGGTTCTCCTACAAGAAGAGAACAACTTCATGTAGTCACAAAAGAATACGCAAACAGTCTTGTTTCTATGACAGTGTTGTTCCCTACAGCAACTCGAACTTTCCTTCTTGCTGTCAACAGGCTTCGATTTGTTGTAATAGTGTCTATTCTGGGAGTGCGTATTAGGCCTCTCTCATCTGTGGTTAGGGCCTCCTTAGGCCAACGATCTTCATAATCATGCTGGACAACAGTTACAAACGAAGTAGATATCTCTGTGTATATGAACAACGTATCTATATATATATATATATATTATGAACAGCGTTGAACAACGTGTATATATATATGAACTGCGTGTAGTGATGGCAACGAATCCAAGGTTATGGAATCACGCTGTCTGTCTTCATGAAGACAATGTATTCTCCATGTTGTGCATTATACTGCTGTCTCATTACAGCGAATGATGCACATCATTACAGCGAATTGCAGCTAGGTATATCTATTATAGTGACAACGTTTAAGGCTTCTTGAACAGCATGTCTCACCCACTATGAACAGCATATAAAACAGTGTATAACCTTCACTTAGAAATGCGTGTCACAAGTCTCATTACAGCGTGTATATATATCTATTGCGGCTGTGTATTGCCTGCGTGTATTCTCCATGATCGGCATATACCTATACCCAAGATTCACGTGAATTTAGTTTCTTCTTTGACTGCAAGAACAACTGTGATTCTAATACCTGCGGCTTCACTTCATGCTGCGGCCAACTGTGCTTCACGTGGCTACCATGACTGCGTCTTCATGCCTTAACACATGACTGCGACTTCATACCTTGATAACAGTTTCATTTGCTACGTGAACATGTCTTCTTGCTGCGTATTAGGATATCTTGCTGCATTGTATCATAGCCAGCGTATAGATGTTTCCATAGACACGAATTTAGGGCAACATGTTGGCTGAGATTAGGGCTTTATCTGCAGCTAGGACTTCTTCTAGACCAGCGTATCCTTTTGGTTTTCTCCTTCTCCAAAAACCCAAGACATGGAGAGGAGATCACCTCAAGAATGTGTACAAATGATATCAAATCCTCATCTATTTATAGTAACATGTAGATGATGAATAGACACGACGTTTGGGCTTCTAGAGCCTACATAAGAGCTGGTCGGCTTGATAATAATTATATAAACAAAATAAATTCATATCTCCCTAAATACTTATCGAATTGTGATCTTTGATCAATCCTACACCTCTCGACGAGAGGGATCCAATAAAAATATCAGCTGCCATAAATAAGCCGACCCACATGGAGTTTGGCCCTAGTTGCCAATTTAACAATATGGTAAGTCGATGAGCAAGGAGGCTCCATCGCATTAAGATGATGTACAGGTCGATACACCTTGTTAAAGCCCCGGGGAAAGATCTAATCTGTGATTTTCCCAAACGACTTAGAGTTGTTAAGAAACCCTTGAACAAGGGTCCTGCATGTTGCATACATTGAGCTCTGGGAGCTCTGAGGGCTTGCGGTTCTTACTGGAGCAACATACGACCACAAGGTGACTCGCCCTCCCCTGATGGTGCACACTGGAACAAGATGATTCGCTCTCTTGTGCGACAAAATGATTCGCTCTCTTGTGGAACATGATTATTCACTCTCCTGTGTAGCAGGATGATGTGTTCTCCTGTGAGGCCTGCATTGATGTGTTCTCCATGGAAATTGTAGCAGGATTGATGTGTTCTCCTGTGAAGCCTGGATTGATGTGTTCTCCATGGTGATTGTAGCAGGATTGATGTGTTCTCCTGTGAAGCCTGGATTGATGTGTTCTCCATGGCGGCCTAGATTGATGTGTTCTCCATGGCGATTGTAGCAGGATTGATATGTTCTTATGTGAGGATAGGATTGATTAGTTCTCTTGTCGAGGCATCCTACCCATGCAGTCTGGGACTCATGGGAAGTACTTCTCATCTGATCAATGAGCAGAGAAATGAAGTTAGGGACCATAGTAGTACCGATGGACGCATTGTTGTATCTATTGTACTCCCTACGCTAGGAGGACTTCCATTGATCTGGGACCAATGATACTGGTCTGGGACTAGTGGTAGGAGTTGTACCATACTATGACACTGACTTTGGATCGGTTGAGACTGGTTTAGGACCAGTGGTACATACTCTGAGACTGACTTCGTGTCAGTGCAGTACTGGTTTGGGACCAGTGAGAGTCAATGTTTTTAAAACCGGAACCGGTGATCGGACCGGTCCACCCAATGAACCGGTTTACCGACCGGAACCGGTGATCGGACCGGTCCACCCAATGAACCGGTTTACCGACCGGAACCGGTCTAACCGGGACTGGTTTGGTCTAAACGAACCGGTTTTAAAAAAATACACTAAATAATTAATTTTTAATGAAACAAAACTATTTTTAAGATGTAAAATCATGATTCCAAGCCAATAGAGACAAAATATGCAAAGTTTGCTCATTTATATACCATGTAAAGGTGAATATATCAAAATGGCACCAAGTACAATACATATCATCGATAAAATAGCAAAATACATAAGAAATGAGGCTCTGAATGGCCTATAAAGTCCAAAAACAATGTTGCAAGCTATGACGCCATTGGCCTACTACAAGTCTACAGTGTACACATGATCAATCATCAAGTTCATCACCACTACTAGACATAGGATCATCATCAAGAGCTACATAGACATCATTTGGTTCAAAGTCTGAGGATGCCTCAGCCTGATCTGCAACCTCAAAATCAATGCCACCAATGACAATAGAAGTGGACCTAATGGAAGCACAAGTTTGTCGACCTGCATGACTAGTGCCTTCCATTGGTTCTTTGCCTTTCCTTGACGCCGCTACTGATCCTAGTTTTGATGGCACCACATAATTTGCATCATCCCCCGCTAAAGCCATGTCGATATCAAAATTAGCCTCAAACACAGATTCTTCAGTCTCCTCCACCCATTCTGATGTTGGATCAATATCGTCCAACACAATGGGATCTAGATCAGGAGTTTTTCTCATCATTTGGAGCTTCGATTGCATTTATTGTTCCCCAAACCATGAAATCCTGAAAACCATTAAGTCTGCTGAATTTTGAGTGAAATCTAAAATTCTAGTTTCTCCATATGAAATCCAATGAGGTCGAAACCACTCTTAAACATCCTGAGTCATTTCATGAAAAGGATGAAAATGAAAATTAAAGGAATTGTCACTTTTACTTTAAGAATTTAACATTACCATTAATTGCCAACATTGTTAGGGTTGAAACACCCTTAGTTTGCCCCCCAAACCCCTGAAACATAGTGAAAAATATGCTTTTTTAACTTTATGGTGGGCGTGCCTAAAACCGGCCGGTTTTCACCGGTTAGGGCAAAAAACTGGCGAAATGGCAGGTTAAACCGGGTTTTTAGGCCGGTTCTGACCGGCGGCCTTGCTAACCGGCCGGTCAGACCGGTAACCGGTTTTTGTGAGCGGTTTTTAAAACACTGGTTTAATGAATATGTTTTCTTATTATCATATATGGTTTCATACTTTAACAAAACATTTGCCAAGACTTCACAATGTTTTATCATTCAGTAAAAGATTTGCCAAGATCTTACAAGATTTTATAATTCAGTGAAAGATTCTCCATCACTGTACAACATAATATAATCTGGTGAGAGATTCGCCAAAAAAATATATATACATATTATATTATTGATAAAATTGCCTCCCATTTTTCCTATGTATCATGGGGATTAGCCCATTTATTACACATATAAATTTAGGGTGGTTCTTAAAATTTTCGCTGCCACAACATGAACCAATTTGGCCTTATGGAATGAATGTAGACAAGCCACGGGTAGACAGCTGGGCAGAAACAACGAAGACTATAAGGTCAGACAAGGGAGGCAGGCATAGAGGGTGACAACTGAGACACCGAGTAGCAGTGCACTAGAAAAACAATGACAAAGTTTCAAGATGTCAGTGAGTGTTGACAAATCTAGCGGTATCAAGTGTAGGTGATTTCTCTTCTATGATAACTGCTTGTGATGTAATTTTACTTTTCTTATTGCTTTTTCTTTCACTTGATTATTATTATGTTTTCTTCATCAACAACTACCAAAACATAAAGTACAATGAGACAAAGGACACAAGATGTAGGTGATCAGGTAGGGCCAAAACCACTCCAATATTGAGAGGAAAACCCACAAAATTCTTCTTCTTATAGTGTCTTCAATTGGCGAATTACAATACCTAGACACTTGACCAACAACCCCTCCAAGATCAAGTTAATCCTTGCTTCAAGTCAAAGTCAATTTCTCCTTTGATGTAGGTTCAATCTTTACTTCGTCCTTAACCCTCGACGCTGCAATCCTTGTCTGAAACTTTTGGCCCTCCTTCCTGCAATTCTCGCCCCCACGTAATTGACTGTTCTTTTTGCACGTGTGACTTAGGTCTCTTTTAACCCTCTTTCTCCTTCGCTAGACTTGGGGTAGTTTCTTAGTGAATTTGGCCTACAAGATAGATCATTCCCTTGCCTTGATTCTATCTTCTTGAGGTGACTAAATTTCTGATTTGCAACAGCAGAATGTGCCCTAGCTTCCTCGCACGTGTGGAGAGAAAATAACCCAAAAACAATTCATAAATTCATCCTTTCTTCTCTTCCTTTGCCCTTCTCTTCTTCTCTTCTTCGCTCCTTTTCTCCTCCTTGTGATCAAGTGTCAAGTGTGAGACGTGTCCTTGAATGAGGCCGAGACCTTCCTTATATAGGCTCCTTTTCACTTGATATGAGGCCAACTTGTCTTTGTTTAGGGCTGACTTGTTGCTGGTGTAGCTGACTTGGTTGATAGCCGTTGACTTGATCTTGGAGGTCATTTTGACTTTTTCTTTGGCTCAAATAATTTTCCAACAATATGTAACATGCCCCAAATGGGTCTTTTATACATGACAATGACTCAATAACAAACCCTAAGAGCTCACAATGGGAGTTTGACCTAAAAATAAATTTCCTTGAGCATGAAACGCATGCCTCAAGTTCAACAATAATAAATTTATTTTTCTCAGTATATCAAATATATAAAATCTTGATTACACATGTCATTATGAAGACCGAACATAGTTACATATTTCAACACTCCCTCTTAATTAGGGAGGTATTCATAACCTATACAAGCTACTTGGACATTCTCAATCTGAAGAATTCTCATAAGAATAGCTAGATTGGTAGCCCATTTGTATAACATCATATCATCCAACATTCTCACATAGCAAGGCCTTGACTAAGAACTCTATCTCTCCACAAGATCTGAGCACAATGCTGACGAGACCAATGAATTATAGACACCATCATTGTTTCTCCAAGAGCATACCCCACCTAGGTGTTCACAGGGTATGTCCTTCTTGGACTATTCTTATCTTGGATTCCCAATCCTCATAGAATATCGGTCCTCTACAACTACTCTTACCTTGGATGCCCTACCACATCTTCAAAGAGTATCGGATGCCAGATGCTTACCCAATCCTCCATTCTTTTCTTCCCAAGTGAAGATAAGAATGATGTGTCTATCTCTCCCTATCAACCAGGGATGATATACCCATTCCAATGAAGGAATGTACCCATTCCTATAAAAGGAATGTAACCAAGCCCCCTCTTAACCAAGGACTTGTCCAAGCTCCCTTTTAACTTAGGGACTTGCTTCCATTTTTTTTACTAAATCAGAAACTTGCTTCCAGGCCCCCTCTTAACTAGGGACTTGTTCCGGCAGTAGCTCTTTTATTCATTGGTGGAGATCATGGGACCTTCAGTTCCTTGTATAGCTCCTCCGTTTGATGTCATGAATTTTATTTCTAATATTATGGAGCCTTCATCTTTGGGACTTCTATGTAGGGCATCAAGCATCCATCACTTTCCTTCTTGAATCAGGGTAGTCATGTCATCCTTCCTTTCCTCAGAGAGTGATCCATTGGACCATATTTGGCTTTTCCTCATACAACTACCTTTTTCACATCATGTCTCCTTCAGGATCTTCCATCCTTTCACATGAGTATTAGTTGTAAATGACATCCACACCGTTCTTTTGGTAGCCCTGTATTAGCCCATCCAGATATTGTTCAAAAATCAGAAATGAACATCAAATCAAAAGTTACCTTCTGTGATGGTCCTTCATCATGACATCTGCTTGTTGCAACATCAACATCCTGCATTCATATTGACACATCTCCAAGATATTCATTTTGTCAAGGGTCTTCTTTCTTTTCAGACTTTTCCAAGGTCTTCATATCTTTCCCATGGAGATATCATAGTCAATTCTTCTAGTCATATTTCTATGTTGATCACCTTCCCCATAGTTGCATTTTTTCATGATCCCTTCCTTTCTCTTTCTTCATATATTACTTCCCAGGAACTCCCAATCATAGTTCCTTCATTTTTGTCAACCACTTCTTATTCTATATAAGGACATATTATGTTGATTTCATCTAGTTAATATGTGACCCATGCCTTTATGCATCCTTTTTAATGAAAGAGATCCCTTTTCCTTGATCATGCTCATGAGGTAGAGCATGCATCCTTACTATCTGCAACTATATAATGACATGACTTGACTCATTGAACATATGCATACATACCTCTTTTCTTCTTTGGTCATCCAGGTTTTCTTCAACAATGTCCTGTCCTTGATTGAGAGTGCTTCAATCATCTTTGACTTGTTGCATTCCTTTGTCATTATACCATCATTTTTCTAAACAAAGAATCCCTTCCCAAGTGGAATTCTTAGCGATTCATCTTTCAAGAGATGAACCTTCTAATGAAGATTTCAGCAGAGGATCCTGATTATCCTATAATCTTGCAGATGCTCCTTCCAAATGATGTATGATGAGGTCTTATACTAGATGACTTCCTTCTACCCATAAGTGCTACTTATGATTCTAATGAGGTTACCAAGAGCTACTTCCTTTTAATGATGACTGTCATAGAATCCTACTTACAACCGTCTTTCAAGCTTCTTATGATGATGTCTTGAGCTCTTGCCTCAGTCGTATGCTCCTATGATGCCATCTTCTAAAATGATGCATCCTATCATGCTTCTAATGATTCCTATCATGATAGCCATATTTTACGAGAACTGAAAAGAGCTAGGTGGAGAAGACTTATCTCAATCATAGTAGAGATCTTTTATTTATTCCTTCTTGGATTTCTTCTTTTCAACGTCTTCCTCTTCTTCGGTGACATGGGCTTCTTCTCTTCCTCTTTTGATGTTGTCCTTCTTGAGTTTGGGAAAATCTCTCTTGTAGTGCCCATATTCTTGACATCCATAGCATTGAACCTTCACCATATTCTTCGTTCTTTTTTGATGACCAAATTTCCCAAACTTTCCTTTCCTCTTTGCCATGGCAACATATGCTTGAGTTTGCTCGGTTGATCCTACATCACCTTTTTGCTTTCAACTTGGTTTCTTCAATTTTGCATAGTGACCGTAGATCATTGAATGGAGTAGCTTCCTTCTTCCCATAAATTCTTGATGTAAAGTTACCCCATTCTTTTAGTAGTGCATTGAGCACTATAGTAGTCATTTCTTTGTCAGATATTATCTTTCCCAACTCTTGTAGTTGATCCCTTATTTCAGACACCCTCATAAAGTACGAGGCTATTCCTTCTTCTTTTGATATCTTCATCTTGTAGAGTTCTTGTCTTAACTAGATCACTTCTCCTGCAGTGCTTATGCAGAACAATTCTACAAGTTTGTCATATATTTATTTTGATGTTTCTAGTTTTGATACATAGGGAATGAGGGGGTCCTTGATAGATTCTATAAGAACCCTTTGAGCCCTTACTTCCCCTTTCATGAACTTTGCATGAGCTTGAGCTTCTTCCTTTGGAGGTTTAGTGATTGAGCCCTTAACATGTTCCATAACTTCATTTTCTATGAGGGTCTGGTTTGTCCTTTTCTTCCATGCAAGAAAGTGTGAAGCCCCAACCAACTTTGGTTTCCTTGCAAAAAGACATTTTGGTAGATTCAGATGTAGACATAAAAAATACTTACTTGAGAAGATGCTCTTTGATGACAATATCTTCAATTTGTTGCCTTCTTGATTTTGATGATGATTACCACGCCCTTGCTTTCCTTGGATGAGTGGACTTCAAGATGCTTCGGTTTTATCCTTTCCTTGAGTAGATATAGGGTCTTTGAGGTCTCCTTTGAGGTGATGATTGAGCGAGGATCCTAAGAATGTTCCAATTGTAGATGCCTTCTTTGAAAGAACTAGGGTTTTGACTTTCTTCAAGATGATGATGTGATCCATGTCCTCGAAATGCCTTGAAGATGAGAGGATCTTCTTGATGATTTGATGCCCTTGTAATCTTCTTAGAACTTTTGTCCTTGAATGTCCTTTGTTTAGCTGCCCTTTCTTGATTTGTCACCTTAGCTTTGAAACCATGTTGAGAAATCTAGGGGTAGCAAGTGTAGGTGATTTCTTTTCTCTGATAACTACTTGTGATGTAATTTTACTTTTCTTACTTAGCTTTTTCTCTCACTTGATTATTATTGTGTTTTCTTCATCAAACAACTACCAAAACATAAGGTAGAATGAGACAAAGGACACAAGATGTAGGCAATCAAGCAGGGCCAAAACCTCTCCAATCTTGAGAGGAAAACCCACAAAATTATTCTTCTTATAGAGTCTTCAATTGGCGAATTCCAATACCTAGACCCTTGACCAACAACTCCTCCAAGATCAAGTCAATCCTTGCTTCAAGTCAAAGTCAATTTCTCCTTTGATGTAGCGTCAATCTTTACTTCATCCTTAACCCTCGGCCCTGCAATCCTGGTTTGAAACTTTCGACCCTCCTTCCTGCAATTCTCGCCCCCTTACAATTCACTGTTCTTTTCGCACGTGTGACAAGATTAGGGCTCTTTTAACCCTCTTTCTCCTTCGCTAGACTTGGGCTAGTTTCTTAGTGAATTCGTCCTGCCAGATAGATCATTCCCTTGCCTTGATTCATTCTTCTTGAGGTGACTAAATTTATGATTTGCAACAACAGAATGTGCCCTAGTTTCCTCGCACGTGTGGAGAGAAAATAACCCAAAAACAATTTAGAAATTCATCCTTTCTTCTCTTCCTTCGTCCTTCTCTTCTTTGCTCCTTTTCTCCTTCTTATGATCAAGTGTCAAGTGTGAGAAGTGTGTCCTTGAATGAGGCTGGGAGCTTCCTTATATAGGCTCCTTGTCACTTGATATGAGGCTGGATTGTCTTTGTTTAAGGCCAACTTGTTGTTGGCATAGCCGACTAGATTGATAGCCCTTGACTTGATCTTGGAGGGTCATTTTGACTTTTTCTTTGACTCAAATAATTTTCCAACAATATGTAACATGCCCGAAACGGGTCTTTTATACATGACAATGACTCAATAACAAACCCTAAGAGCTCACAATGGGATCTTGACCTAAAAATAAATTTCCTTGAGCATGAAACCCATGCCTCAAGATCAACAATAATAAATTTATTTTTCTCATTATATCAAATATATAAAATCTTGATTACATATGTCATTATGAAGACCAAACCTAGTTACATATTTCAACAATGAGGAAGCTATTGAGACAGGGGATGGATT
The DNA here is from genome assembly GCA_000404065.3 of Pinus taeda. NCBI lineage: Eukaryota > Viridiplantae > Streptophyta > Pinopsida > Pinales > Pinaceae > Pinus > Pinus taeda. The sequence continues at coordinate 233,197 of APFE031224528.1, read as the reverse complement.
TGACTCAAATGAGACTAGGCTTAGGTGACAGTGAAGGGCTCGCTGCCATAGCTGTAGATTAACAAGAACTCAAGAGTAGACGTGGTTTGCAGAGCTTGATGACAAATGTGAGAGCAATTGTCTGATCTAGATCAAGATAATAGTCCTGGCCACATGAGAAGGGGATGAGCTCTAGGGTGTTGCAAGGGAATGACCATTAGGGGTTGGATGGAGCCACCACAAGCTGTTGAGAGGTGGGTTGGACTAGTCATGAGAGGAGCCATTGTTGCAGAGGAAGCATTGATGAGGGTGCTACAAGGCACAAGGTTGAGTTGCAGATGCAAGTTGAGTTGTAGTGGATGGGCCGAGCTAGCGAGTCAAAGCCACAAGGGCCTTGAGCCTTACGCGATTGTCATAGCCAACACCGAGAAGGGCCACACATGCTATAGGAGAAAGCGACCAAGCGTGTGGGTGCAATAGTGTACAACCATCAGATATCGAGATTGGTAAGGAAAAGACCATGGGACAAAGGTGCCATGAATGGACCAAGAACTAGGGAACAAGTTAATGGAACCAACCAATAGAAGAAGGGTTGGATGGTGCAACTGTGATATGGATGGGCCAATCATAGAGGAAGCGATAGGGTTCAATGTAGGTGGTGGCATGGAGTAGAGTAGAGGATCGTGCCATGGGTAGAGTTTTGTGTTGGGCATGATTGAGTAGATGCAAGATGCAGTGGCCAACCAGAGTTGCTGGGCAACTGTGATAGGTATGGGTTGGTAGTGTTCGATAAAGCATGGTACGAAGGACAATACTAGCAGGGCTTCACAACAGGATTGGTAGAGGTCAACCCTTAGAGGGAAAGAGGGAGACTGTACTAGTTGAGGGATTGGAAGTAGCTTTAGTGGATGTCTCAAAGGATCGAGACAAACCGATGAGGAAAGTCTTGGCATATCTATAAACCAATGCGTTTCAGGTAGGTGCTAGAAGGACTTAGCACAGGGGCCACAAGTAGAGTAGTGACAAGGGACAAGGAGCAGGAAACTCCGAAGGTTGAACAACTAAGAGGGAGTAAGCATTCAAGTTTATAAGGGGAGAAGTCAACAAATTTCACCAAGTTGTAAGAAGGTATCTTGGTATGAGATGACCTTACATGATGTTTAGGAGTAGGAGGCTTCTTGGAACTAGGCTAAGGATAACAAGATTTCGAGGATGTTTCAAGACAGATGGCAGGGTGGGATTCTAGTTTAGAAGGAGCAACCAAGGTAATGAATGCAATTCCAGGATTGAAGTTCCAAGTGGCAGAAGGACCTCCATTGCTAAGAGAGAGTGTTGATGTTTGTAGCTTGTTACCTACCACTTGTGGGTAGTATCTATAGGAGAACAATTTTTCTCCTAGATGGCTCTCAGCCAGTAGCCAACAACCCCTTGTAGCCACCAGATAGCTTGATGTGCCACTATCTCCGCCACTTGAGCCAACCATGTGGTCCCTCGCCCATCTGTTATGATCATATGTTTGAAGGTGGGCCTGTGGACCCTGAAGGTATGGCTTTTCATTGTATAGTTGGGTAGTTTTGTTTACTTATCATGGAAACTTTTGGGCATGGATTAGTGGGGGGATTCGGTGGAAAGAGTGGGCTAGGTTTGTACTCTTGTCTCCTCTGACTGATTTGATGGTTAACCTTGTATCCTAGTCCTGTGGAATCTCCTTTACTGGCTACTAGTTTTAAGGCTGACACTACATGGGAAGTTCCGATTTTGGTTGTGTGATCCTACTTCCCGGCACCATATACCTCACTCCCCTCCTCTCACTTTAACCCCATTCATCACTTTTCCGATCCGGGTCCACATTTGTCCATTGGGTCCACAAGGAGTTAGCTTCCCCCTCCACTTGTCCACACCTTGGGTCAGGGCTGAAACGATGCCCTGAAGGTTGATGCAACTAAAAGAAAAAGAAAAGGCATAATTTGGTCACTCTCAACAGGAAATGTACCATAAAATGCAAACGATGGCCGTGACATACACATTTAGCACATGGGCAAAAGCCAATCATGAGCTCTACCCCTATCATTATGGCCATCACGCTGGTTCTTAGGGCCCTTCATATCGTCCCCTTACATCATTAAGGAACTCGTGATTGTCCCAACCTCTGGTGCGTGATGAATTGCCACCCCTTAAGGGGGTGATCACTGCTATATCCTACACATCATGCTCTCATTCCCTGGAGCCCCAAGCAGTTATGAAGAAAATTAATCAAAGGTAAAAGGCATATGAAGAAGGGTGGAAAAACAAAGGCCGGGGTAACTCTTGTACCACAATTTCTCTCTCCTACATTCATACACCCAAGTGTAGGCTTCCCTTATTATGGCTACCCTTCGACTGTGACATGTGGCATGGAGCCTTCCCTAGATGCCCCATTCCGTTCCACCATTATATCACATTACACCTACCGCTTGATGGATGTACCATGGACATGTCACACCCTTTAGAGGTAGAAACCACTTAATAGGGTCCTTGGTTAACCCTCTTATTGAGCTTGGAGACACCTGTACATGCTAAAGCCCAATATGGAAGGGTATGCCACTATGAAGTGTCCATTTGATCCCATGATTTGTAAATTCTTTTACTCGATTACTCCAATGATTTGTTGTACTGGAAGGCAAGGGGACACATTGGATCTTATACAAGATTGCACGTGGGTCTCCATTTGGGGTTTGGTCTCCCTATACGGGGTGTAAGCCCTCTAGAGGGTCATATTGATACTTGTAGGGTAAGAGTTGAGAGCCATGGGCCTCCACCATAGCATAGAGTAGATTGCCACTTCATGGATCCCTCAACAACATTCGTTGATTGCTCGTGTTCCATCTTTTTGGATGAGGATGATGCACGGAGACCATCATGCCCATCTGACTTCACACTTACACCGCACACTTGGTGGATGTTCTAGGGCCCAGAGGAGGATGTTTCACCATGAGAGATAAGGGAGAGATTATGTTATCATTCTAGCCCTTACAGATGGTATATAGGCATTATCAATCCACTTGGAGACCCATGAGGATGTCATTGTGTCTCCACACCCACTTGGGAGCACCACATATGATTTGCTTGGATATTAAGCGGCCACCCCCTTGGTCACTATGTTTGGAACCTATTCTCTCATCTCAACACACTTTGGACTCCACTAGGCCTCTTCAAGGGCATAATGACTCATTGTATCTATTATTTTGCTCTCTTGAGAGGCCTATCTTTGTGTTATGGAGCTATCTTGGTGGGCTTGTCACCAAATTTGTTATTCTTGCACATTATTTTATTATCAAGGGGCATTATTAGGCTAATAGGCTATTCGAACCCCCTTATGGATTGTATAAATTGACGAGAGGCTCATTCATTTCTCTCATCACATTTTTGGATTGGACTATCTCTTCTTGAGAATTTCGGCTAGCCTCTTTGATGGATGAATTGGATTTCTAAATGCATTACGATGTTTGGAAAGCTTATCTTTTGTCTTGGAGCTTTGATATTTTTGCACATTGGTGATTGGAGGATTTTCGCTATACTTGTAAGTGTCATTTTCATGTTTTACTTTACATGTATTGTCACTTGTGTAATGTATGAATGTTTTCGCGCATGAAGCTGGTGTAGCTGCCTTAAAAAAATGCGAAATTGTTAAAACTTGTCTTTGTGAGGGCTTTTCATATGTTTCATACAAAGTATGGTGAACAAATGTCCTAGAGGTATATTACCTTGATAACTCATTAATTGTAGCATCAAAGAAATATAAAATTTCCTAGTAACCTATTTGCTGCCTCTAGGGCTATGCGAAGTTGCTAGGAGATTCCTTGATTGCGTATAAGGCATCTCTAAACATTGATTTGCATTGATTCCATCCTCCCAACAGGCTAGGCAGTGGTCTATTCCAAAGGTGATCACAAAAAGAAAACTCTTTTTACGTCCTTCCTTCCTTTCTAAGCCCTAACCTAGTAGGCCTCCTAGGGCATCAAGCGAAATCTTTTGTAGCCATTAGAAACCCTTGAAAATTGGTCCACAACTGCACTGGGGTCTTCTCAAGGGGTCCTCTAAGTTTGAGCTCAATCCGATAATGGAATCCCGAGATATTGCAAGCCCTAGCTCAAGGATCATTCCTATCCTTAGGTTGCTTTGGGTTAGCATCCTCATTTGGATCATTGTATTTGAATTTCAAAAGAAAATTATTCCTTTGATCCTATTCTCCTCCCAAACCTGGTCAAGTCCCTCTATTGTTGATCAACTCCACACCCTTGACCTAGTTTGGGTCCACTTGGGTTCTTTGTGGTCCCACAACTTTGTGACTCCCATTCCATAAGGATTACATAGAAGCCATTCCTCCTTTAGGATTCTTATGTCTAGGATACCTTTTGGTAAGGGATATTCTCCAACCCTAGGTCTAGGCATCCTCATAGCCCTTCTTAGAGAACTAATCACCTTGCTTTCAAAGCAAGCAAGCCAATTATTTGAGCCTCTCTTGTGAATAGGCTTTAGGAATCACCCCATATCCTATCATTGATCCATTTTTTCTTGTGATTTCTCTCATATCGGGACTCCTCCCCTCAGTGAAAGTCTGTAAAGAGCATGGCGCTGTAGTTGAGGTGACAGTGGGCTAATTCTCCATTGTTACCCCTTGACGTAGTAGTTGTTCTATAGGATTCCCTCCTAGGACCCCTGCTACTTCGAGTTGTAACATAGCTCAAGCTTTCGCACAAGCCTAAGTGTTTGGGCGTGTAGGAGTCGTCCAAGTCTCCATAGAGACTTGCTCTAGTGTGAGTAAGTTGTTTTTGTGACTTAGACTAAGTTAGACTTAGGAAAGATACACAATTATTATGTTGGCTTATTGAGCTAAAGTAAACTTAGGAAAAGTAAAGTAAATTACTTTAGTGAATTTGTTTTAATCCCAACTCTTGATCTCAAGTGAAGTGAGATCTAATCTCGACCATCAATCACTTTGGAGATTATGGTGAGGGATTTAGCTCAATGTAAAATTAGAAAAGAAATGCTTGGTAGAAGGAGAAGACACCATATATAGCAACAGAGTATTGTGAGGGGCATCTCAATGAGTGTGTTGGATTTGAGGAAGGGGTAGCAAGGAGATCTAGATTAGCCAAGGAGGGTTTGATTAGCTGGATCAGATCCAATGTTGTATGTATTTCCTCAATTTGGCTATTTTTTCAGTAAGGGAGCCCAAGTAAGTTCTAAAGAATTTAATGAAGAATTGTGACCGGAAGAATCTGTTGTGCCATTTTTTTTGTGATTGAGATCGGTACAGTTTGTTTCCGCTGAATTTATTTTGTTAATACCTTATCTGTGATTTTACTCAGTAGACAAAAATTTGCTCGAAACTAATTGCTAGATTGCTAGGCTAAGAAAAATTAACACTTGGTGGGTCAACTCAAGTGGTTGACTGAGATGATTTGCAAGCAGGAGGTCTCGAGGTCAAGTCCCAAGGTTGGATTCCCCTTTGATACGTTGGTATGCCTAATGCTTGCTATTCCCACTGGTTTAGGCATACCATGATCCACCTGACGGATTATCTTGGTCACTGCTTCTCGATGGCGGTGAAGTCTCTAAGGGCGTCTAATGCATTGATTACATGGGATAATATATATAATATATATATATGACAGAATAAAAATTTCATATCACCATTCATCTTTTAACATCTAGATTCTATATTTAAAAATAGTAAATACATAATCATCATCAACAATTCAGCATAAACATTGTCATCATCATTAGTGATTATTATAACATTCAACATGTCATTTGGTTTTTGTTTCCAATTTCAATTCAACATCATCACCAAAATTAATAATGTTAAATGCACACTACATAGTACAAATTACAAATGAACTATGACTGGTAGTCTACTATCATATGACATATTATGGGATTCAATGTTCATTGCTCAAAAGTTTAAAACATCATCATAAATTACATTTACATATCATCAAATATGTCTTCATCCATGTAATTAAGATCCACATCAACATCTGGATCCTTTCCATGAGTGGGAGCATTGCCGCCATATCCACTTGACGATGTAATTATTGGTGCCTTATCATCAAACAAAGTCATATGAGACATGGCATTCAACGTCATATCCAAGTCAGACAACTCTGGTTCCACATCCCATAGTTTGGTGGGCCCAAATTTGTATTTGTCACTCTTGTGTGATAGAAGATGATGGTTCGAATGTGTTGAGAAATCTAGGGCATGAATAGTTAAAAGATTTCTCTGCTTGATAATTGCTTGTGATGTACTTTTATTAGCTTAATTTATAGTCTTTTCTTCGTTGTGTTATTATTGTGTTTTTTTCATCAAGACAATTATCAATATGCACATTAAAAGACGAGTGACACAGTATGTAAGCTTGTTAGCTAGGGCCAAAACCTCTCACCTCTTGAGAGGGAAACCCGATAAAAAATCTTCTTCTAGATCTTCAATTGATGAGTACCAAGACCATGACACAAACCCTTGACTCTAGTATCCTCCCAAGAACCTTGTCACTAACCTTGATGCTTTGCCTCTTCCCTTTCTCGCCTTTCTTCTTGATCTCGAACTGCTCTCCTTGGCTCCTAGAGAAACTCAGTATCTATACTTTATACTGCTTCTTTTCAGCTTTCCCTTGAGAATCTCGACCTCTAGTCTCCACACTGCTCTTCTCGACTATCTCTAGAGAATCTGGGTCTCTAGATAAAAAAAACCTTGGTCTCTATACTGCTTCTGTTCGATCTTTACTTGATGCCTTCGATTCTTCTTCAAAACAAATACCCCAGAAGAAACCTTCCTTCACTGACCTCAGAAGAATATCTCCTTCGTACTACCTAGAAGAATCTCTCCTTCGCACTGCCCAGAAGAAACCTCCTTCCCTACCCCAGAAGAAGCTTCTCTTTGTTGCCCCAGAAGAAACTTCTCTTATCCCTTTTCACACTTCACTTGATAGCCTCTTATTCGCACTTCTTCTTCAACGAATGCTTGTTGAGTTGCTTTCTCTAAGTGAGGCCGAGTGTGGCTTATATATATCTTCTTCAAAATAAATACCCTAGAAGAAACCTTCCTTCGCTGACCCTAGAAGAATCTCTCCTTCGTACTACCTAGAAGAATATTTCCTTCGCATTGCCAAGAAGAAACCTCCTTCGCTACCCCAGAAGAAACTTCTCTTTGCTGCCCTAGAAGAAACTTCTCTTATCCCTTTTTGCGCTTCACTTGATACTCTCTTCTTCACACTTCTTCAATGAAAGCTTGTCGAGTTGCTTGTTCTAAGCAGTGTTTTTAAACCGGCCGGCTCGAAACCGACTCCATCGAGTTAATCCAAGTCGGCCAAAAAAATTTCAACTCGGTGGTTGAACCGGTTTGGCCGGCTGAGTTAATACCGAGCCGGCCGAGTCATTGCATGACTCGACCGGCTCGGTATTAACTCGGCCGGCTCGACCGAGTTCGTATCAACCCGACCGGGTCAAGGAAAGCGGCCAGTGAACCCCCAAAAACACAATTTTTTTGATTTTTTTATGTTTTTTTTGAGTGTGGGGGACTCCAAATGGTTTTTTTAATTGGTTTGTTGGTCTTTGGAGTTCATTCCCCTCTCCTAGTATTGATATGCTATTCATAATCTTCATTTTCATCTTTTTACTTAAATTTTTAACATTACCATGAAATGACTCAGGATGTTTGAGAGTGGTTCCGGCCTCATTGGATTTCATATGGAGAAAGTAGAATTTTAGATTTCATTCAAAATCCAGTAGACTTATCCGTTTTTCAGGATTTCAGGATTGGGGGATTGCAATGTTTCCATTAAATTTTGTCATGTATTAGGGTATGGAACTCGTATTTAATCAAGAGCACCAGTCCCTCTATGTACCTTGATGTTAGTGACATTGGTTGTCGAACTCCTCCGGGATTCGCTCTGAAACCGGGAGCTTCTGAAAATGTCGCTCCCGCTCCCGCTCCCGCTCCCGTTTTGTCACTCGCTCCCCGCTTTCGCTCCCGCTCCCAAGTAACACTGAGCCAGATGACGTTGGCAACTCTAGCAGTAGCCAGTAGTACTGGCCACAGACTTTTGTTGTAGAGGCCATTTATAGCCTCCTTGGTTATGTGTTTTTGTTTTGATCTCTATATCATCATCATGTATGTATTGGACAGTGCACTGGGTGCCATTTTGAATATATGATATATTCATGAGCCCACTTTTGATATATGTCTGTCTTTCTTCATATTCTAATGTTTGTGTGTTTGGAAACATGAATGAAAATCTTTAAAATTATGTGTTTTTATAAAAAATAAATATTTAATGTATTTTTTACAACGACCGAGCCATTGAAATCAAGCCAGCCGAGTCGATACCGAGTCGGAGTCGACCCTCGGCTGAGTCGGAGTCAGAGTAAGAGTTTTAAAACATTGGTTCTAAGTGAGGTCGAGTGTGGCTTATATATACACCCTTTCCTCATGTCCTTTAGGCACATGATTACTTGTAGTTAGGCCGACTTTTTCTAGCAGTTTCTACCATCGTTTATAGGCCGACTTGAATAGGATGAGTGACAAGGTCTTGGAGGATACTTTACATAGACAAATTTGAGCTTTTACAAAGTGTAACATGACTTCATTACATGACAATGACTCTATCATTTTATGACTAGGTAACAAATAATTCCTAAAGACTCTCAATGGGAGTATTGACTCAAAAACAAAATCTCTTGTTCGTGAAACCCATGAAGCAAGTCAATACAATAATTTATTTTTCTTCTTTACATCTCATTACATAAAACCATAATTACATGTCATTATGAAGACCGAACCTAGTTACACTTTTCAACACTCCCTCTTAACTAGGGAGGTATTCATAATGGTACTTGGACTTTCTCAATGTGAAGAATTTCTTGTAAGAAGAATTTGGATAGTAACTCATTTGTATAGCATCATATCTACCAACATTGTTACATAGCAAGGCCTTAACTAACAACTCCTTATCTCAACAAGATCTGAGCTCAATGCTCGCGAGACCAATGATTTATAGACACTCCCATCATTGTCTCTCTTGGAACATTCCCTACCCGGGTACTCAGGGTGTGTTCCATGAGGACTATTCTTATCTTGGACTCCCCAGCGCTCAAAGAATATTGGTTCTCCATGACTACTCTTCTATTGGATGCCCTATCTCATCCTCAAAGAGCATCAGATGCCAAATGATTACCCAATCCTCCATTCTGTCTTCCCAGGTGAAAACCAGAATGACATGTCTATCTAGTGTTGCGGGGGAAAGCCCTTGCCCCCTCGCTCCCGCTCCTAATTCGCTCTCCGAGCGGGAGCGACTCCGGAGCGCGCTCCCAAAAACATTCTCGAGGAGGGAGCGTTTTCGGTAGCACGCTCCCTAAAAAAAACCGCTCCCTGCCTTTTCTGGAGCGTTTAGCCTTTTCTGCAAATTTTTTTTTGCAGTAATGTTCCAAATGCAATTTTTTTCAAAGAAACAAATAAGTTTTGAGTGGGGCAGCTTAATGATCAAGCCTATGGCCCTAGTATTGATATGCAATTCATGGTAATGTTAAATTCTTAAAGTAAAAGGATGAAAATAAAATGAAATGAATTAGGATGCAATTCATTTTCATCCTTTTACTTAAATTTTTAACATTACCATGAAATGACTCAGGATGTTTGAGAGTGGTTCTGACCTCATTGGATTTCATATGGAGAAAGTAGAATTTTAGATTTCATTCAAAATCCCGCAGACTTATCAGTTTTTTAGGATTTCAGGATTGGGGGATTGCAATGTTTCCATTGAATTTTGTCATGTATTAGGGTATGGAACTCGTATTTAATTAAGAGCACCAATCCCTCTATGTACCTTGATGTTAGTGACATTGGTTGTCGAACTCCTCTAACATGACCCTCCTAAAAATGTACACATCACTTAAGCAAAATCTTGACTTGACATGCTATGCTTTTTCTATCTTATGTTAATGCTTAGAGGGTGATATTAATGACAAAGATCCCTATACAGATACAGGGGTAATGAAAAAGATACCTCTGGATATTAATGCTTAGAGGGTGATATTAATGACAAAGATCCTGATTTTCCAACAAGACTAAAAAATTAGACATTTCTCGTGGTGGCAAGAGGCCCAAGCATAAGCAATAAATAATAGATTTACTTGTCTTTTCTAGTTTCTAGTAGTTTTCTATAACTATTGACTCTTTCATATTTATTATGATATTTTTTTAAACAATATATATGACAATTTAAGTTTGAAGTTGGCAATTATAACTCATTAGTAATGAATTATGAATATGATGCTTCATGAAAGTTGAAAGTTGTTTCATTTCATTTCATTTTATAACATTTCAGTTCATGTTAGATATTATTTGTTGTAATGGTTACACTTAGCTTACAAGTACAACTTTGGTGATCAATGATGATAAATGTTATATATTGAATTTTGAAAGCTTGAAATTTTAAGATTGATGAATCATGAGACTCAATATGTTGTATGTTACTATGTTACTAACTTGTGGACGTGGTTGATGAAGATTATAACTTCTAGATGCTTGTTGTTATATGGTTCAATCTATGTTGTGTTTTTTTTTTGTATGTCTTTTATATTTAATTCTTCACTCTACATGTTTTTGTTGACATATATGTATCAAAATATAAAAAACATAAAAAACATATATATATTATATAAAAAACGCTCCGGGATTCGCTCCCAAATAGGGAGCTTCTGGAAATGTCGCTCTTGCACCCGTTTTCGCTCCTGCTCCCCGCTTTCGCTCCCACTCCCAAGTAAAAAAAATCACAAATCACAAAATCAAAATGAAATAAACAAAACAAAAAAAATGAAAATTAAAACACCTACGCTAACCCTAACTCAAATCATAAATATATACATTAAAAAAAATAAACTAGGCAAAATTTAGAAAAATTAAATAAAATTTGAACCAACCCATCCACATACACAATAATAAGAATAATAAAATCGAATGAGTTTGAGGGTTTGCTGTTGTGCGTGTTTTGCAGGTGAAAGCTCGACGAAGGCAGTGTGGAAGTAGCATAGGTATGGCAGCGTGAGGAGCTTAGGTTTGAGGGCGCAGTCACGTGGATGGAGCGGTTTGGTCAGTGAAGAAAAGCTGTTTGTCGGTTTGGAGGCAGCGTAGGGAGCCACGAAAGGGAAGACACAGGTAGAGAGAGAGTTGACGGAGGGGAGAATGGATAGCATGCGGATCTGGAGGGAGCAAGGCAGTGCAGATAGGAGAAATATGGAAAACATGGCAGCATGTAGGTAAGGGATCAAAGCAGCGTGAGAGGAAAAAGAACGACGGAGCAGCTGAAAGCTTGCAGTTAGGGGTGGCAAAGGGTTTAGGTTGAGACTGCGTGGAGGACGCGGAATGAGGGTTTTATCGAGGGCATGAATGGATGCCAGAGGACGCAGGTCAGAGGGGTAGCGTGAGGGTTAAGGAGAGGGCAACGATGGGAGTTGCGTAGACTGAGGGATGGATGCAAGGTAAAGCAAATTAATTGAATAATATCCTTGCAGAATTATGCTGATGAGCCTTAGGGATCCAAATCTTACCCTCCAGGGCCTAGATCCGGACTCTGGACAGCTTTCAGCTTCTCTGTAGCTGCAATACAATAGAAAACACCCAAACGCTATACACAATGACCCAAAAAACACTAAAATCCCAAAACCCAAGTCAGAAAACTAAAATTAATTACAGATCCATGTACATAAATGGCAGATCTATCAGATCTAGGGAGTGTGAGTCCGACTCCGCTCCCAGATCTAATGATTTGCGGCTCCCAACAGCCAGATCTGACGATTTAGCACATAAATTTTTTTTTTTTTTTTGAATTTTGGAGGAGGTACTAAGCTTGAAACCCTTCATGCATCACCCATAAAAATAATAACTTATGATAAGCCCGGGATCAAATTCAAACTGGGCTCTTCAGAAAACACGGATCAAGGGTTGGTTGATTCAGCCGAGAACTTCCCCGAACGCCCGATGATCTAATAATCAAGGATTTTCCTGCAAAACTCAATTCAATTGTCAATCATAGAGTGAGAGAACAATAATAAAATTCAGATCTAATAGAGATACCTGCTATTATATTCAAAACTTAAATTATCATTCAAACCCCAGTGACTGAGCAAGATACTTGTACTCAAATCGCTCTTTAGAAGCTATTATTAATGGCAAAAAAGAAGTTACGCACAAAAATAATACATCTTACAGCATTTCCATGAAGAATAACACCAGCAGAAATTTAACCCCAAAGTCTTTCCTTATTGCTCATAAAAAGATTACAAGAGAGAGCTTTTCGCTTAATACACGATCAAAAGATCGGATGGTACTGATTGACAAATGACCTCCTATTTAAAGATAAATCTTCCAACAGCTAGTTCAAGTGATCCTTATCAAAGTGATCTCGACCGTTGATGAGGATCAAAATTTCTTTTAATCTCATCCGTCGAAATTTTAAATATTGAGGAAATTTCGAATTTTTCAATTAAATGCATTTTAATAAATTCAAAAATTAAAAATTTGCATTTATTTCCTCAAAATTTTACTTTGACTTAACCCCAAGGACCCAAGGCATAAAATTTAGCAAAATAATCAATTAACCTTAGTCCCTGGACCTATTAAGATTTAATTTTTTAAAGGATCCACGAATTTTACCTCTGGAAAACTTAAATTTACCTAGGACCTAGGACCTATGAGGGGATAAATTATTTTTCTAACCCTTAAGACACTTTACATCATGATTTTTTTACATTTTTACATCTCAAGGGGGAAAACCCATTTGCAAAAGACCCTCATAGACTACCCAGTTCTGCGACACAAATATAATCTAGCAGATCAAGCAATTTATAATAAAATAACCTAACCAAACAGTTAGGAATATTCCCAAATCACTTTTACATAGACTCGATCTAGAACATTAGGACTCCCCTAAGATTCTAGTGACAAAATCCATTCCGGCTTTGGGGTAGGTTGAAGGAAAACTCTGCCGACCATCCGAGAATGGATCGGTGAGACAAAAAACCTCTCGGAATGTAGATCGTTACCAGAAAACTAGGTTTACTAGGTGATTACATACACGACACGGATCTGCTGAGATTATTTACATTATACACATGCAGACTGGGTTTACATTATAAGATGATCCTCAGGTTGACGATGATAGCTATATGGCAGGCACACGTCGATCAAGCGCTATCCCTTTTGCGAAAAAGGGGGTGTACTGCTATGGGTCGTTGACACGTAGTGGTCAACAGGACCTACAACAACTCCTCATGTGGAACAACCAGTTGCTTGAAGAACTCCTTTCTTCCTTGATGTCATACATTTATTTTGTCATGGAGTCTTCATCGTTTGGGTCTTCTTCATATGGCACAGACTATACATCACTTTCATCCATGAGTTAGTCATGTCTTCATTTCATCAGAAAGTGATCCATCAATTTTCCATCTGGCTTTGCTTCATGTCATTCTACTTTCATGCCATATTTTCTGGAAGAATCTTACATCCTTCAATATGGTCCTCTTGGAAGTCATCCATAGATCTTCCTTTTGGCAGTGCTACATAAGCCCATCCAGATATTAGTTCAAAAATAAATGAATACTTAAATCAAACATTACCATTGTGATGGTCTTTCATTATGACATCTTCCTGTAGGTATTGACATCCTGCATACAGGTTGACACATTTCCCAAAGATATTCATTGTCAAGGGTCTCCATCTTTTTCCGACTCCTATCAGAGTCTTCATATCTTTCTGGGAGATATTCTAGTCAACTCTTCTTGGTCTCAGATGTTGAATGCCTTCTGCCCTTGTATATTTTCACGATCTTTTCCTTTCTTTACACACTTCATTCCCAAGAGCTTCCAATCAAAGTTCCTTAATTGTAGTTAGCTTCCTCATGATTCGTATGATAACATATTATGTTGATTTCATTTATAGTGACTTATACTTTTTCTGCAATATTTCAGACGAGGAGATCCTTTCTTCTTTTGATCATATTTCTCAGGATTGAAATAGTGATCCATATTATCTGCAACCATATGACATGACTTTCATAATAGCCTCTGTAAGCATACATACCTCATCTTTCCTTTCAGTCATCCAAAGTTCCTGTAGCAACTTCATTTGAATGAAAGAACTTTAACCTTTAGACCTGCTTTCCTGCTGTGTCATCATACCATCATCCCTTGAATCCCACGAGTTGGAATTCCTGATGAAACTCTAACTTCCTTTCTAAATCAGTGAATCCTTTGATAAGGATTTCATTAGAGAAACTTGAGGATTTTTCATATCCTCACTCAGCATATGATTCCTTATTGACTATTGTATGATGATCCCAATCGATGATGACCTCTATTTCTTTCTATTTCAATGAGGTTTCCAAGAGCCCTTATTCTTCATAATCAATAGAATTTATTCCAAACATTCCTTCTGCTTCCCATATCGAGAGCACTTGCTTCTAATGCTTCTATCACGATGCTAATTTCTAATCTGATGCATCCTATCTTATTTACATTGCTTCCTATCTATAAATTACAAGTGAAAAGTACCTTCTAGTGAAGAAGATCATCTCAGTCATAGTAGGGATCCTTTTGCTTCTTCCTTCTTAAGCTTCTTTGTCTCAGGTTCTTTCACTTCCTTAGTAATATGGGCTTCTTCCCTGTCCCTCTTGCGTTTACGACAATCTCTTCTATAGTGCCCAAGTTTCTGACAACCAACCAAACTTTCCAAATTTCTCTTTTCTTCTTGTCATTGATTGATCCCTTCTATATGATCTTTTGTTACTTTCTTTCTTCACCCTGTCTACTTCTGCCTTGTAGAGAGACCATAATTTGATGAGACTATAAAAGGGTACTTGTGAAGATAGAATCTTCAACTTGATGATGAACTTGTTGCTTCAGATGATCCCTTTAAGAAGGTTCTTACTTTGGTGAGGGAAGACTGCCTTCTTTAGGCTGATCCTTTTCAAATGAGATCCTTGCTTCAATAAAGAAGATTGCCTTTTGATCTTCCTTAGATTTGAAAAGCTTCCACTTCTTTGGTGATGTATGATCTATGGAGTGCTTCTAGGGTTTCGGTCTGTCTTCCTACTTCCTTATTGAAGATAATTTCAAGACTCTTGTTGGTGTAAATTTCTTTGATCTAGGGTTTTGAAGATCTTGCCCTTGGTAGCCTTTGGATTTGCTATGATCCTTCTTTGAAGCTCAATTCTCGCGTGTCTCTTTGCTTGAATGCCCCTTCAGCACCTAACGTCTGATACCATGTTGAGAAATCTAGGGCGTGAATAGTTAAAAAATTTCTCTGCTTGATAATTGCTTGTGATGTACTTTTACTTCTTAACTTAGTCTTTTCTTTGTTGTGTTATTATTATGTTCTTTTCATTAAGACAATTATCACTATGCATAATAAAACACAAGTGACATAGTATGTAGGCTTGTCAGCCAAGGCCAAAACCTCTCATCTCTTGAGAGGAAAACCCAATCAAAATTCTTCTTCTAGATCTTCAATTGATGAGTGCCAAGACCATGACATAGACTTTTGACTCTAGTATCCTCCCAAGAACCTTGTCACTAACCTTGATGCTTTGCCTCTTCCCTTTCTCGCCTTTCTTCTCGATCTCGAACTGCTCGCCTCGGCTCCTAGAGAAACTCGGTCTCTATACTTTATACTGCTTCTTTTTGGCTTTCCCTAGAGAATCTCGGTCTCTAGTCTTCACACTGCTCTTCTCGACTATCTCTAGAGAATCTCGGTCTCTAGGTCAGAAAACCTTGGTCTCTATACTGCTTCTCTTCGATCTTTACTTGATGCCTTCGGTTCTTCTTCAAAACAAATACCCCAGAAGAAACCTTCCTTCGTACTACCCAGAAGAATCTCTTCTTCGCACTGCCCAGAAGAAACTTCCTTCGCTGCCCCCAAAATAAATTTCTCTTTGCTGCCCCAGAAGAAACTTCTCTTACCCCTTTTTGCACTTCACTTGATAGCCACTTCTTCGCACTTCTTCAACGAATGCTTGTCGAGTTTCTTTCTTTAAGTGACGCCGAGTGTGGCTTATATATACACCTTTCCTCATGTCCTTTAGGCCGACATGATTACTTGTAGTTAGGCCAACTTCTTCTAGCAGTTTCTACCATCGTTTGTGGGCCGACTTGAAGAGGATGCATGAAAAGGTCTTGGAGGATACTTTACATAGACATATTTGACCTTTTATAAAGTGTAACATGACTTCATTACATGACAATGACTCTATCATTTTATGACTAGATGACAAATAATTCCTAAAGACCCTCAATGGGAGCCTTGACTCGAAAACAAAATCTCTTGCTTATGAAATCCATGAAGCAAGTCAATACAATAATTTTATTTTTCTTCTTTACGTCTCATTACATAAACCATAATTACATGTCATTATGAAGACCGAGCCTAGTTACACTTATCAACAGAATGAACATACACTAGTTCCTCAACGTTCTTGGAGCCCAATCTGTTTCGCCTCATTGAATGAATGAAGCCATATGTACTCCAGTTCCTCTTTACTAAAGAGGAACTAGCGACTTGTGACAAGATCTTGATGGCCAATTTTTGGATATGTGGAAGTTCCCCACCATAGTTGTTCCACCAATCAATTGGATTTAATATGGTCTTGTCCAACATAGAATCGATATCTGCACGCAAACCATTAAAAATGGATCTAAAAACCCATGGAAATTTTTGGAAATGGATCCAAAACCTTTAAAAATGCCTGAAACATTTCAGAAATCCAATCTTGCGTTTCCAAAAAAAAGGAAATGGATTGAAAATGTTTCAGTGTTGTTTCGTACCTGTTTCCATTTCTGAAACGTTGAACGACGTTTCTGGGGGTTGGGAGGGATGTTTCTAGTAACTTAGGTTTTTGAAACGGAATTAGAAAAAACCGGACTGGTAAGATCTCAATGAATTGGTCTTTAAAAAGTACATGAAATTATTAATTTTTAATGAAAAAAGTTACTTTTAAGATTTAAAACCACGATTCTAAACCAATAGACACAAATATACAAAGTTTGCTTATCTATATACCATGTAAAAGTGAATATATCAAAATGGCACCGAGTGCAAACTGCAGTACATATCAACATCAAAATACATAATTAATGAGGCTCTAAATGGCCTCTAGAGTCCAAAAACAATGCTACAAGCTATGGGACCATTAGCCTACAACAAGTCTATATATCAGTGATCAAGATGATCATTCCTCATCATGATCAAACTCATCACCACTACTAGACATGGGATTATCAACATTAGTTACATAAACATCATCTGGCTCAAAGTTTAAGGACTCCTCAAACTCCTCTGCAACCTCAAAAGTAATAGTATTAGTAGTAGCAAAACTAGACATCAAAACTACAAATCACTGGTCAACATGATCACTCATGAAACACATCATTGTTGCAACACTACTAGAAATGGTATCATCAAAAATAGCTACACAAACATCATCTAGCTCAAAGTCTTTGGATTTGGATTGCTCAACCTTATAATATGGTAGAAATTGAAATAATTTAACATGCCTAACCAATGATTTTGGTTTGAGTGAAGGGTTCATCTCTTCAACCTTATGATATGGTAAAAAAACTTAGCATACCTAATGAATTATTTCCTTTGAGTGAAGGGTACATTTTTGTTAAGGTCATGGTAGAGGAGTTCAATAAGAAATATCGCCAACATCAACAAAGTTCAACAATCAATGCCACCAACATCAAGGTACTTAAAGGGCTTCATGCTCTTGATCAAATGCCAATCTCATAACCTCACGCATGACAAAATCAATTGGAAACGTTGCAATCTCCTAAGTCTTGAAATCCTGAAAACTATTAAGTCTGTTGGATTTTGAGTGATATCTAAAAATCTAGTTTCTCCATATGAAATCTGTTGAAATTTCTAAGTTTACTTAGTTTAGAAACCCTTCATGCACTTTTTCTGATTTATTCCTACCTACTTGTTATTTTTCTTTAACAAGTTATTTACAAAGTAAATACTGAAAATAAACGCCAGTGCATACTCAACATATTACAGATCAACAACTAAAAGAAACAAGAATAAACACACCACATAACACCATTATTTTTGGACCAATGTCCTCAGAAAAACCCAATGCGGGAAAACTGGTGCAACTATCTGAGGGTTTTCTTATTAAGCAATATCAGAGTACAATCTGGGTGCTGAAACTGGCCTACCCAACGAAGAATTTCTTTAACAGCTATACCTCACAGTTTGAGAGAAATCTCCTGGCTGAAACCCCTGAAAATCCTTTCGGCAGCTCCTCAGCACAAAATTGTTCTGCAACCACAGCGTTTGCCCAAACTGGACTGCGTTAGCCCCTCTTTGTCTCATGTTAGCCCTGTGTCAGCCCCAGGAGGCCCTGCGTCAACTGTGGGAGCCTCTGCATCAGTTGCGTTGGCCCTTCTGGTGCTTTACGCAGCGCTTGGCTGCCTTTGCGTGGCCCTGCGTGAGCCCTTGCTGGCTCTGCGTCACCCTCCTTGGTTGCTGCGCTGCTCTCCCGGCACAATCTCTGCCTTCTCTTTTTCTCTATACTTAATGCCCCTTAGCTGCTCTCCCGATCACTGATTCTATCTCTCTTAGCAAACCCCGCTCTAGAGAATAGAATGACTGATCATTTGGTGTGCCTCTCCAAGTGACCCTCAAGCCTCCTCGTATACTTTTCCTGTTGACATCTCAACGACCGAGATTAAGTCCCTAATCAACGACTAAGATTACATCTGGCTTGATCCATGTTTTTTGGACCACTTTAACACAGATTCATATTAATACACATTAATATTTTATTTTCCCTAAGTTTAGACTTAGGGACTCCATTAAAAATATTATTTATTTTAATATCTCTTGATCTATTTAGAATCTGCCCAAACCCTTTCTGGGTATTGGAGATCTCATGTGCCCCAACCTCTCCGCCAAAGTTCGTGGCTAGAGCACATCTGATGCTACCCCAAATCAACACTCCCTCTTAGCGAAGACTATGCTCTAACAATACTCCTCATTGAGTATTACTCTGATCATCTGGCATCGGTACCTGTGTTGATGCTAGGCCTTCCTGCCCAACATCCTTTGCACTACTGCCTCCTGTATCACTGCCCATGTTTCTGCCACTACCATTGTTGCATCTGTACGATAGCTCCCTCTGCATCTGTGTTGCTGCTAGTCCTTTCTCCCAGTACTGCATCCGCACTGCAATTCCTCTCATCACGCTGCATCGTGCTGCCCACTGCTGCACTGCAACTCCTCTCATCATGTTGCATCGTGCTGCCCACTGCTGCACTACAACTCAGTTATTGAGAAGTAAGTAACTGATCTCCCAACTGACCTCCCTGTTGGGCTAGAGACACCCACTGATGTTGAAGCTCCCTTTGCCATTGACTAGTGCTCCCTCTCTCACCTCCGTGCTGCTGCAACAACTCCCTGCATCTCGCACTGTTGCACACCTCTCTGTGCCATCCTGCACTGGTGTAACACTCCTGTGCCTTTCGAATTGCTGCAGCCTGCTAGCTCTGCGCTGTCTCGGGACTCCTACATTGTAGCTCTCTCTGCCGCTCCCTCCGCACCCTTCTCTACCCACTCAGCTAGTCCTGCTACTCCTCGTCGGGGCTCTCATAGCAAGGTCTAATCCAAGAGGCTAGGTACCTAGAGGATCCCGCCCCTCATCGCCTGTAGTCCATCTGACTACAGCTCGATGTCTCCCCACTTCCGTTCAAGTAGTGTGTGTGCACTCATGGCATAGTCATCATCTATCAAAACTTTCTTCTCTGCCCGTGCTGGCGTTGCCTTGGTCTCGGAAGACTATCCCTTACTCTTCTTCCTTGGTGACTGGGTCGCATAATGACCCATCTCCCCACAGTGGAAGCACTTGATCTTGGAGAGATCTTTCTTCTTCCGCTTCTCGTGCTTTCCCTCAGATGCAAGGGCTGCATCCTCCTCCTCCTACAGAACTTTGATCCCTTTGTTGCTGCTACCTGTTTTTGATTGCCGTCTGATCTCTTCTTGGCGAAGAGCTGCCCACATCTCGTCCCAAGGTAGGAGAGTCCCTCTACCCAGGATACTCTGGACAAACACTTCCCAATCTTTTGAGACAACATTCAGGGCTGTCCTCACCATAAGCTCCTGATCTGGTGTCGCTTCTATAGCAGTCAACTGGTCTTGGATCTCATTCAGTCCTCCGAGGAAGGTGTCAATCGATATACCCTTCTTCATTTGATACGACCTCATCTGGTTCTCAAGCAACATTCTTCTCTGCACAAAAGTATGCTGGTACAGGTTCTTGAGAGCCTCCCACCTCTCAACCGCTGTTTCCTTCTCGGCTATATGTGGTACCACATGATCCTTGACCCTGTCAAGGATAATGCACTTTGCCCTTGCCATCGCCTCTTCGTACCTTTCATTTTCATTGGGGTCGACTAGGACAACTATAACCTTCAAGGCGAAGTTCTTGACACGATTCCTGTCAAGAACTGATAAGATTCTGGCCTTCCAGACTGCGAAGTTCGATGCTCCGTCTAGTCTATCTTGGTCTCTTATCCCGTATAGTGCCATGACATTCCTCTACTTCCCTCTTGGAAGTTCTCTATTTGACTCCTCTGAGTCTCTACTTCCCGTTTAGAAGTTCTCTTCTGGACTCCCTTTGAGTCTTGATTTCCCTCTTGGAAATCCTTCTGCCGCTTGTCGAGATGTCCCCTACTCTGATTGTCTTGTGCAACTGCACTGCTGATCCAGGTTCCTCGGCTAGAAACCCTTGGTAACAACTCCTCTAGCCCTGCTCTGTCAGGTACTATTCTGACTACAGTACCTCACCAGCTCCACTCTGCAATATTTCTACAGCCTTCTAGACTCCAGCAACTGGCACTCTGTGAACTGCGTTAGCACCTCTTTGCCCCGCGCTGGCTTTGCGTCACCCTTGATGGGTTTGTGTCAGCCCTGGGATGCCCTGCGTCAACCCTTTGGCCCTCTGCGTTAGCGACGCTCGCCTCTTTGAGGCTTTGTGCAGTTCCCGACTTCTTCTGCATGGCTCTGGCTGGCTGATGTCTTTTAATCCTCCCGTGATCTGCAATCACGCTCTGATACCATGTTGAAGTTTCTAAGTTTACTTAGTTTAGAAACCCTTCATGCACTTTTTCTGATTTATTCCTACTTGTTATTTTTATTTAACAAGTTATTTAGAAAGTAAATACTGAAAATAAACACCAGTGCAAGCTCAACATATTACAGATCAGCAACTAAAAGAAACAAGAACAAACACACCACATGACACCATTATTTTTGGACCAATGTCCCTGGAAAAACCCAATGCAGGAAAACTAGTGCAGCTATCTGAGGGTTTTCTTATTAAGCAATATCAGAGTACAATCTGGGTGTCGAAACTGGCCTACCCAACAAAGAATTTCCTTAGTAGCTATACCTCACAGTTTGAGAGAAATCTCTTGGCTGAAACCCCTGAAAATCCTTCCGGCAGCTCCTCAACACAAAACTGCTCTGCAACCCCAGCGTCTGCCCAAACTGGACTGCGTCAGCCCCTCTCTGTCTCACATTGGCCCTGTGTCAGCCCCTCTCTGTCTCACGATGGCCCTGCGTCAACCTTTCTAGGCCCGCGTTAGCCCCAGGAGGCCCTGCGTTAGCTTTGGAAGCCTTTGCATAAGCTGCGGTGGCCCCTTCAGTGCTCTGCGCAACACTTGGCTCCCTCTGCATGGCCCTGCGTGAGCCCTTGCTGGCTCTGCGTCACCCTCCTTGGCTGCTGTGCTGCTCTCTTGGCACAATCTCTGCCTTCTCTGTTTCTCTGTACTCAATGCCCCTCAGCTGCTCTCCCGATCACTGATTCTATCTCTCTTAGCAAACCCTGCTCTAGAGAATAGAATGACTGATCATCTGGTGTGCCTCTCGAAATGACCCTCAAGCCTTCTCTTATACTTTTCCTGTTGACATCTCAATGGCCGAGATTAAGTCCCTAATCAACGGCTAAGATTAGGTCTGGCTTGATCCATGTCTTTTGGACGACTCTAACACAGATTCATATTAATACACATTAATATTTTATTTTCTCTAAGTTTAGACTTAGGGACTCCATCAAAAATATTAATTATTTTAATATCTCCTGATTTGTTTCGAATCTGCCCAAGCCCTTTCTGGGTATTGGAGATCTCATGTGCCCCAACCTCTCCACCAAATTTCGTGGCTAGAGCACATCTGATGCTACCCCAAATCAACAAAATCCAATAAGGTCGAAATTTGAAACCACTCTCAAACATCCTGAGACATTTCATGTAATGTTTAAAATTTAAGTAAAAGGATGAAAATGAAAGATTATCTTTCATTTTCATCCTTTTACTTTAAGAATTTAACATTACCATTGATTGCCAACATCGCTAGGGTTGAGAATCTTGAGATGTGTGAGGCAAATGAGAGGGGAGACATCCTTTTAAAGGCTCAAAGGGGCAGTTTTTGGAGGGAAATATCCCCTAGTTTCCCTTAAAACTGCTCAGAAAAGACAAAAAACAACTCACATGGGGTCAGCGGTTGAGTTGGTAATGAACTGGCTGGTTTACGAACAATTTTGCGAAAATCACGATTTTTTGTGAGGTTTTCCCTGAAATGATTAAATCCGCCGATATAATCGTGATTTTTTCGAAAAAAAATCGCGATCAAATCCCAACAAATCGTTTTTTCTTTTTTCTTTTTTTTTTTAATTGATTTTTTGACGATTTACCGATTTTATCCCGATTTTTATGATTTTTTCTTTTTCCGGACCGTCACTGATTTAAGCCCGATTGCGATTATTGCAACATTGTTTATGACAACCTGCTGGTTTATGGGAAAACTAGCCTGTTAATGCCAAAACCCTAGTCCGCGTGCATAAAAATTGCCTTTTCTACTGGTCAGGTTCCTTTGCCTAATGAATCCGCTGGTTGGACTAGTTTACAGTTCGAACCGGCCACTTTTGAATACTATATATATATATATCTAAGTTGCAGGAAACGTGGGCCTAGTGGTCGTTTCCCTGGGGAAACGAAACAGAAACGAGTTTCCCCGTACCGTACGGCGTGGAAACGCGTTTCCGTACGTACGGGCGCGTTTCCTGAAATGGAAACACGCCTGTACG
>APFE031224528.1:167112-206133 GCA_000404065.3 Pinus taeda | reverse complement strand
TTGATTATAATTTTTGAAGGATAAGTTGTTTCTTTTGGAGAAATACTGCTTATATTATTGAATAACATGAAGTACAGAGTAAAACTAAATGATGCTCTTGCTTAATACGGTCAAGGCTGCAATAATGCTTGAGTTATGAACTCACAGAAACATTTTTGGCATTATCAATAAGCATGAACCCCTTGGCCTTAGTTTGAACACTTGTGACTTACCTCATCAAAGGTCAAATGAGAAGTATGAGCAGAATCTACAGTGTCTTGAAAGCATATCTACATCACAATGTCAAAACAGATAGAATAATAAATCATGAATGCAATGCCAAGGACTGTTGTAGTGACTTTAAAGGAAGAAACTGCGATGTCCAAGTAATGCTGCACACTAGAAACTACTTCCTTGAAGAAGAGAGGGGATCTCCAGTCACATTTCTTTCTGACATTGTCAAGCAAAAGGAACACTCACAGAATAGGTGTTTGGGTGTCTCAGATTTGGCACATTGAGGGTGCTTATCATATATTAACCTCCTTGCCAGTCTGAATTTTGTGAGCTATCGTTGGTACAAGACTAACCTGGTTAGCACTCTGAGTTTGTAAGAAATCCTATAGGACCACACATTGCTCAACCTGGGGATCCACTGAAAATTGCTATCTGATGATCACCATCCTTTATCCAGGATAGGAGGTCTTCCTATGCATGAGAAGATAAGCTTTTTGCTGTTATAATTAAATATGGGTTTGTCATATGCCAATCCCAGCAAGTGTGGCTATGTAGAGAACCATACATCTTCAGTAGTTCTGCCACATCAATAAGTGCCTGATAAATTATAATCACTATTATCAGAGGACACTATGCCCTTGGAATGAGCAAGAAGCTGCCAATCTGTCCATTACCCAAAGATCACACCACAGGTAGATGGCCTTTTTGCTTAACTTCCTGGCCTGGAAGTGTGTAAAGTTTGCAACATACTGTCCCCTGTGATTTCCAAGTGCAAATAGAACAAAAAGAGAGATCCCAATTCCTCTTGATACCAGCGTAGCCCCTGGAAAGCCAATATGTCACTTGTTTCCTGGCTTCCCAAATGCCTTTACTATCATCTCTGTATCTTAAAATGTGTTCCTTACAATGTGTTCTCTAGCTGTGGAGGTGTTCCTATTTTTTAAAGGAAGAATTCTCTATTTTCAGTCTGTCTATTGTTAGCAAATATGGATAATAAGACAGTTTGTCCTTAGCAAGACATTCAATTACTTAATTTATAGTGAGGTTGAGATTACTTTAATGTATCTTAGGATCCACACTTGCATGAGATGGGCCACTTATTCTAGGAGAGAGAATCTCAGATCTAGAGCATGCATGAAGTGAAAGTTTCATGCTTAGTCAGCGAAGGATGGTGACTCACCTTGCAGTGATGACATATCAGGAAGATGATCTCATGATGTGATTTATTGGTTTTCTATCTGCTGGACTATATAGTTCAGTTTATAATATATATGTGCAACTGTCTTATTAAATGAAAATCAGGTTGGGTTGTTCAGAGTTGGAGAGATTCCCTGGGTGGTGTGAAGTCTCTTTAAGCTTGCTAGGTTGATCTATGAAGTAGCTAATCATTCTTCCCATGTTGTTAACAATTTTATGAGCATAATATATTCTCTGCTTTTTATTTGGGAATTCAAATAATTATGTGATTGTTGGCTTTACGTGCTGGTCTGAATTGTTCTCCTTTGGCAGCCTCAGCAGTAGGGCACTTAGCAGGTGGATATGCAGGTTTAAGTTTAGTTGATAAGGGAGGTACAGTTCAACAGTGGTTCAGTAGTCCTGTAGCAAATTCTGTGCAGCATGGAATTTTCTATGTGGAGGTACAGCAGCATCAGACTGCCTCTAAGGAGGTGCAGCAGTAATAGGCATTCAGTATGAGTGTGTGGCGCATGAAAGCAGTATGCATGTATGTGCTAGGATAAGACTTTCAGTTCCAAACTTAGAAATCCAGTTTCCCACCAGATTTGGAATTGCTGTTTCATATTTAGAACATATTGCTTTTGTAAGATTGAGACAAAGTACCATTTTTATGTTTAGAAGTGCTATTACGGTTTCTTATAAAGTTATAAGGTGTATGCCTTTTCTTATTTTAGGAAGTGAGCTTCTGTTCTCGTTTTAGAGTGGTGTGTGTGAAAATGTTTCCTGGAATAGGCTAGGCACAGATTCCAAGGAGTATGCACGTATGCATGCTTTTTCTCTCCTTAACTGTGCACTCCATTCCAGGAATAGTATTGCCATGCAGGAGTAGATACATTGCTCTAGGAGAATAGACTTAAGGTTAGCTTTTTACGGCAACATCAGACAGCCTCTAAGGAGGCGCAGCAGTAATAAGCATTCAGTATGAGTGCATGGCACATTTAAGCGATATGCATGCATGTGCTATGATAAGGCTTTCAGTTCCAAATTTAGAAGTCCAGTGTCCCACCAGAGTCCGACCAGATTTAGAATTGCTGTTTCATATTTAGAACAGATTGCTCTTGTAATATTTAGATTGAGCACCATTTTTATGTTTAGGAGTGCTATTACAGTTTCTTTAAACTTATAAGCTAAGTTACCAGGATTTGGATACGGATACGGATCCCGATCTGGATTCGCTAGGTTTTTGAAAATCCAAGATCCGGATATGGCAAAGATACGTCAAGTACAAAAAAATATAATAATATTTTTAAAATTTTAAAAAACACTTTTGAGTTAAAAAATCAAATCCATTTATATATCACAACATTTAGAACTGAAACCATAAGATATCTGATATATTATAAATATGAAGACTGAAACACTGAAATGATGCATCCTCCCTCAGACAAAAAGGATAATATCATAAATGATAATAGTAAATACAAAAATGAGCGTCTCATCCATGATCACTCTACTAATATCATAATGTGCAGTGGGTTTAACTACATATCCTCAAATGGATCTACGTTCTCTTCAAATTAAAATTTATTATCAATACACAAAATTAAAAATTAAAATACATGAAAATTAAAACTTGAAAATTTATATATAAGTGGGAGTACCTGCTGTTGATCACCAAGGGCTTATATAAAATTTATATGATTTTAAACATAAGTTTCATTTATAACTGTAACTAAGATTTATGTTTAAAATCTTAGTTTATAGACTTTTTGTATATTATAAGTTGGGAGTCTGTAAGCATCAAGCCCATATGTATCCAGCTTCTCAATAGACTTGAATTGTATGCAAATCTGATGCCAGCAGTTAATATAATTTGTTTTACAAAACTTCAACATAAAAGAAAAGGGCTCCTTTCTTTTAGCAGAGGGAAAAAAAGAACATTTCTGTTGGCAAATAAGCAAGTCAAATTGCTGTGTGTGACAGGTAAAAAAGAGAGGCTGTTGAATCTATTTGGGGGCTGGTGTGAAGAAGTTGGTGATTTACTCTTGCCAAGCCCAAAGGAAATTCCACAGAATTCCACAAAATTCAGAGAGTAGGCTCTATAATTTATAACTGTAACAGGACTTACGAATTTATTCAGCGCAAATATCAAAACAGACAGAAAATAACTTATAAGTTATAACAGGTCAGAATAGATATGTACATGTTGCTTTCGCCGGCTTTCTGAGTTGTGCTCGCTTATGCGGCTGTTGCTCTGTTGCTTTCTGAAGCAGCGTGCTGAGTCCCGACAAATTTGTGAATGTTGCTGTTGCTCTGTCGCTGTCCAAAGCAGGGTGCCCATTGCTGAAAACTTGTGGAAAGTTCCTCACCTGGGCTTGCTCTGTCGCTGTCTGAAGCAGGGGGGTGCCAACTTAGTTGTGGAGTAATGCAAGAAAGGGACCACACTTCGTCGGATTAACCAAGTCAAAAACCTAAAAGTTAAAAATCTGAATCGCTTTCAATTTTACTTGAAATCTGCAGGATCCGTCTACCTAGTGCAGGTTCTGTTTCCTCAGCCTATGATCCATTTCCTGCAAGTATGGATCTGCCACATTGCTGTATTTTCCACAGATCCGGTTCTGGATCCAGATCAGATCTGCGGATCCGTGGATCCATGATGTCCCTGTGCTGGATCCGGTAACATAGCTTATAAGGTGTATGCCTTTTCTTATTTTAGGAAGTAAGCTGTTGTTATTGTTTTTAGAGTGCTGTGTGTGAGAAGCTTTCCTGGAATATGTTGGGCACAGATTCCTAGGAGTATCCATGCATGCATGCTCGTTCTCTCCTTAACTGGGCATTCCATTCAAGGAAGAGTATCGCTATGCAGTAGTAGACACACTGCTCTAGAAGAATAGACTTAGGGTTAGATTTTTTCATACTGGTTTCATCACTGGGACTGTCCAGATACATTGTAACAGTTGTAACCACAGCCTTTTTCATCTCTAAAATAAGGCAGAGTGAGTGAGTGATAATTCTAGTTTTGTGTTAAGTGTTTCACGAGTGAGTTTTGCAGTGTTTTGTAATTCTTGTCCTCTGGGTATATTTAGGGTTGATGAGTGTGGAATCTGCACACCATCCAATAATTTCCAGAACAGTTTTATATGCACATTTAGGCTTATACAGGTTGCTGTCTGATTTATTTTATTATACCGTGTCTAACTGAGTGAATTATACATTTCAGATGCCGAGTTTAAATGTTTTTCTGTTTTCAGTTGTGTTTAATCAGCTTTTATTAGGGTTTCTGTTCACAGAGAGTGCAGATCTGCTTATGATGAATTGAAAATTCAACAGTGATGTGTTGCATTTGTTATGGTTTCCAAACATGAAAGCAGAGTGGCAAATTGTTGCACATATTACACTTTTTGATGCCTGTGCTTATTGTTTTATGCAGATAATAAGTATGGTTAAAAAGACACCAGCTTATAAGAATAAATTGAAAGCATTGGA
Source organism: Pinus taeda (assembly GCA_000404065.3). Classification (NCBI taxonomy): domain Eukaryota; kingdom Viridiplantae; phylum Streptophyta; class Pinopsida; order Pinales; family Pinaceae; genus Pinus; species Pinus taeda. The sequence continues at coordinate 201,258 of APFE031224528.1, read as the reverse complement.
GTTTGAACGCAATGGAGGGATGGCAAACAAGAGGAAAGGTCCAAAACAAAAGAACAAGTGAGCTGTCTTGTGTTTTTAATTTCTGCATCATCTTTAAGCTTGTGCTTCTTATTTGTGTATGTAAATACTAAATATTGTCTCATGGACAATAAATATTTTTCATATAAGTATTGTTGATAACATTGGCATCAACAAATGATTGCCAAGGTTCTGGACCTCGGGACATTGGAAATGTTAGGGGAAACATGACAACCTGCCGCAAGCATTAAAAAATACAAAATAAGTTCATTTGCTTTTCATTTTTTAAGCTATAAACTAACAAGAACATCAAATAAGCACACTGATACATAAATATGGAAACAATAACAATATATATCATGTAGTGGATGCCAAATGGTACATCGAAGTCGATACTGAATTTTGATAGCTTTCCAATCTGGGATTCATAATTAGACAGCCATTACAAAATGACATCATATATGTATACATAAGTGTATCTGATCATCATAGAGTCATCTACAGTGACAAATCTAGCTGCTAGGTATCAATTCTCTCTCCCCCTCTTATAGGAAAAAGTCATGGCTTATATGCAACCAGGAGGTCTTGCATCATTTATTTGATGGTGACTGGTGGGTGTATTTGTACCAGTGTAGAAGGTGGTGTTGAGGCTCCCACATCACAGTTCAAGGTGTCAAAGTGCTCCTCTGCCCCCTACATTTGTTGATCTTCCTCCTCCCCCACCCCTATGCTTTTTACTGTGGCTCCTCCTCATCTAACCACTCAGATGCCTCCTCTATAATAGGCATGTTACATTCCAACCTCCACTAAGAGAATATGTTAATGTTGTCTAACGAAATGGAATTGACATTAGGGATTTTTTGAAGCTGCCTCACACATAGCAGGAGATTGTGGTTTGTTGATATTTTGTGTAGCACTGAGAGGTATTCCTGCCTTGCTAAAAGGTCTCCAAGTCGGCCTCTATGAATTAGGCAACATTTTATATCAAAAGGACAGGTTGACTTAGGAAGAATTCAAGTCAGCCAGCCTCTGAAGTGGTGTGTCTCTTGGGTTGTCACACCCCCATTCGACAAGTATAAATAGACATTTTGATGCCTCATTTTAACGCCAATGAAGAGCAAGTTTTCTCTACCATTCTTATCCCTCTGGGACAGTCACACGTGTGGAGAAGGAAGACAAGTTTGACCATCTTGACCGAGCTGATTTGACCTCTGTTTTGATCGATTTGACTTGCGTTGACCGAGCTGTTTTATCTCAGATTTGACTGCAGGAAGGCCGCAGTTTGACCGCAGTTGACCACAGGGCTGAAGTTGACCGCAGTCCTGTTTTCACCAGGCTGTTGACCAGTGTTGAAATTATGATATTTTAGCTGGTTTGACCAGCATTGACTTGCTGAAGTATTGACCAGGTTTGACTGGTATCTTGACTTGGATATTGGCATAAATTTCTAGACAAATTGTTGATTTGTAAACCTTGCTGAAGAATAATTTCTCCTAAGAAAAGTTGCTGGGTTTTCTCCCAAGATTGAGTTTCCCAAGGTGAAATTTGTTGTCTCTATTGTTCATGGCTGTCTTTCTATGATCTTTACTATTTCATGCATTTGCAGTAGGCATAAGCGGTTGGAAGGAAGCCTCTTCATTTGAGCAATTATGGACATCATGTGCTCAAGAAGAAGCAAGATTGATGACTAGAGATCGTCAAGATGAAGAAGTTCAAGCCCTTGCAGCTCGCTTCAAGAACAAAGGAAAGATGTTTGGACATCAACATAAGATGGAATTTTCTTCCTCTAAGATGAAGAAAGACCTATCAAAGATACAATGTTACGGTTGTCAAGAATATGGACACTTCAAGAGAAATTATCCTAATATGGCTAACAAGAAAAGAAAGGGGAAACAACATGCTTCCGTAGCAGAATTTGAAGAAGATGAAAAGCCAAAGAAGCCCAAAGGTGATAAAGATTTCTTTTGCTATTCTGCTTTTATAGGTTCCTTTGCAGATGGTGATGAAATGTGGCTGGTAGATAGTGGAGCATCAAGGCACATGACCAGAGAACATATGAATCTTTCAAGCAAGACAAAAAAGAAGTTGTCTCAAAGGGTTGAATTGGGAGACAACAACAACTATGCAGTCAAAGGAGTTGGAAAGGCATCCATAGAGTTGGAATTTGTTAACAACGTTCATCTCAGTGATGTCCGTTATGTACTAGGTTTGAAAAATAATCTTATCTCTGTTTCTTGTTTAGAAGATAAAGGAGATAGGGTTGCTTTTGTGGATGGCGAAGTACTTGTTTGGTCAAAGGGCTCTAGTATAGATAATGCTAGAGTTATTGGGATTTGTGATGGAACACTGTATAGACTTGTGAGTAAACCAGATCAAGCATTGGTACATGAAGAAATAGATCTAAGTGACTTATGTCACCAAAGGTATGGACATCTTCATTTTAGAGCATTGCCTGAATTAAGTGAAATAGTGTCTAGGGTTTCTGAACTACAAAGAGGAAATGATGGTGTATGTAAAGGGTGTGCTCTTGGGAAGAACATCAAGAAATCATTTCCAAACAGTGATAACAAATCTAAGGAAGCTTTGGACCCGATTCATTCTAATGTATGTGGTCTGATGCTCGTAAAATCGCTTGGTGGTTCATTGTACTACGTGGCATTCAATGATGACTTCTCCCGTAAGACATGGATATATCCACTGAAGTCAAAAGATGAGGTATTTGACAAGTTCTAGGAATTCAAAGCTGAAGTAGAAAACTTGACAGGTAAAAAGATCAAGATACAGAGATTTGACAATGGAGGAGAATACAATGGAGGAGAATAGACCTCAAAGGAACTTGTTGCTTTCTGCAAGTAGGTTGGGATTAAGAGGGAGCTAATTTTTACCTATAATCCACAACAAAATGGTGTAGCAGAATGAAAGCACACATCCATTGAAGAATCTATCGAGGTCATGATACATGATTTGAACTTGTCGTTATTTCTTATGGGGTGAAGTGGCAGGAACAACTGTGTATGTACAGAATTGAAGTCCTCATAATGTTCTGGAAGAAATGACTCCTGCAGAAGCCTTCTCCAAGGGAAGCCAAAGGTTGGGCACATGAGAATCTTTGGTTGTCCTATATATATTCATGTTCCTAAGGATAAGAGGAACAAGCTTGAGCCTTCAGGAAAGAAAGGCATATTTGTTGGATATAGTGAATATTCAAAAGCCAGAATATACATTCCAAAACAACAAGGAATTGAGGTCAATTGAGATGTCACCTTCAATGAAAAAGTGGCATATTGGAGGTCTAAGGAAGTTGTTGTAGATTGTTTGGAAGAAGTAACGTAGGATGCCTTAAGAGACGAACATTCAAGCTCTACAAAATGTACTGGAAGGCCAAAAGGGCCTCAAAAACCTGTCGAACCAGTTATAGTTCCAGAGATCAAGAAGAGACTAGCATGGCTTACATCCACATTAGAAGAGGTGGAAGGAAATGTAGCTCCTAATGGCACATCTGGAGAAGTAAAGAAGCCTAAGAGGTTCTCCAATTATGCAACTCTCAAGACAAAACTCATTGATGAAGAACCTTCCACATATGAAGAAGCAACCAGTCTGCAGGTGTGGAAGGAAGCAATGAATGAGGAGTACCAATCGATCATGAAGAATAATGTCTGAGAGATTGTGCGAGGCCTGAAGGGAAGTCAATAGTGACTTCCAAGTGGATATACAAGATTAAGCATGTTGTAGATGTGAGTATTGACAAATACAAGACATGGTTTCTGGTTAGAGGATTCTCCCAAAAAGAGGGAGAAGACTATGGTGAGACCAATGTTGCATGAAGCAGGGATGTTTTTTGGAAGCAAAGCATTAAAAGCATTATTTTCCAAAAATCTAGGAGGCGAAGCGTCTTGGAAATGTCTACTATATATATTATATTTTTTTGCATTTATATTAAAAAAACGTCTAAAATACAAAATTAGTTGTAGAAGATATGAAAGACATGTATATTTGTACATAAATCAAGATAGATATGGCATCCATTGTACCTCAATGATTAACTATTCGAGCATCAACCATCTAGAATCTAGATTCTTCTCCTTGTCTAACCTTTGCCTCTTCATCGATTGTGTAGGGATATTACTCAACATTGCCCAATGTTGATCCAAGCCTTAAAATATTGTAGGAAAAATTTAACATGATTGATCGATGATTTTGACTTGATTGAACGTTATTTTTTTGCTAAGGCCATGACAAAGGAGTTCAACATTTAACACTTCCAATGCTAGGGTACATATAGGTCTTGGTGCTTTTGATTAAATGCCAATCACATACCCTCATAGATGATATAATCTAATGAAATGGCACAATCCCTTTGATCATGAATTCCTGAAAACTATTAAGTCTGCTGAATTTTGAATAGGATATGAAATTTTATTTTCTCCATATGAAGCTTGATGAGGCTGGAACCACTCTCAAACATCCTGAGTCATTTCATGGTAATGTTAAAAATTTAAGTAAAAGGATGAAAATAAAAGATAAAGGAAAATGTCACTTTTACTTTAGGAATTTAACATTACCATGAGGGAGCATCTATAATGTTCCTAAACAAGAATGTAAGTGATATACAAAGCATGCAAACACTCCAACAATAAAAAAAACGAAATATACATTAAGTACCCATGGAAACACTAGAAACAGAGAACTACTGAGCCATTTTATTACTTCTTCAGGAGCAAATACAATAGTAAAACAGAATCGTGCACCTGGGCTTGTCTCAATGGACAAGCATGACAAAACCCAGGTGATAAAATGTTGAACTAAAGGCTGCTACAACTACTGCACCAAACTGAACTGCTTTGCCCCAGAAAACTGTTTTGTTTGTTGACTTCGAAGGGCTGGAATCACTGCTTCCCGTGCTCAAAAAGTTATGAGATTTCAGCTCTTTGGTCCTTGGCCTAAACCTAGAAAAACCCATGAAAGAATTGACCAAATGTTGACCTCAGAATTTTGGCACAAATTCCCCTTAGCTCCTCTAGCTCCTTGTTGAGTTGGGACCCTTGTTTGACCCCTTAGATCTGCCCAGAAAATTCTATAAATTTAGGAGTGTGATCCTTGCCCAAAACCTAGAAAAACCCAAAAATGGTTTCCCTTGGTTCCAAACTTCAAAAATTGACCCTTCACAGCTTGGCCCTCCTCCAATTTCGAATTCTGTTGCTGTGACTGATCTTGTCAATCTATGCTCTCCCAACTCTAGCAATCCTCCTTAAATGGCCCTCCAAGTGATCTCCTACTTCTCCTGACCAATTCCAGCTCCACAATTCCTTCCTCCAACTCCCACGTGAGCCTAGTGATGTCTCTCTGCGCAGGCCTAGGTAATTGTAAATCGGACTGCTGGGATGCTGGCAATAAACTCGCAAGAAAGGCTGGCCCTTTGCTGCTTTCCCAATCCTCTAACTCTCCCGGCAAATGCTTGATCACTGATAGCTCAAAACTCCCCTTGCGTATTCTCCAGCTAGCCAGAAATACACACTCATTGTGGCTAAATTGTAGTGCTGTAACACACTCCCGGAACTCCTAAAATACTTATGGAATTGCCTCTCTAGGGCGGGCACGGATGGTCCCCCGAAGTAGAGGTTGAATCTTTCGCTTGAGAGATTCGTGGCTAAACAGCCGGCTGACTCAGCTAAACAACAGAGTGAACAATCAAGTAATTTTGATTGTAATGTGTACGAATGAATCCAAAATGAGAGCTGCTCCCTCCTTACAACTCCTTGGGCCTCCCTAGCCTCATGTGGGCCCCTCCATCCACGTATTCAACTTTCCCTACAAGCTATTCGAATGGGCCGATTCGAACTCCCATGTGGGTGGCCCCCACATTCCACTAGCAACCAAATAAAGTCGAATTGCCTCATAAGTCCCTAAGTCGAAAATTATGGGTTCTCTTCCTTAACCAAAATTGTGCAAAATTGCATAGCAGCATCCTGTTACAAATGTGTTTGAGAGAAGGGACATGACAGTCCTCCCCTCCCAAATGTTGCTTGCCCTCAAGCAACCTCATAGCTGGGTGCTCCAAAATGTGCTCACCCTCTTAGGTGGCATCCTCATTCGGCAAGCTCTTCCAATGCACCAAAAATCGCTTGTCCTCAAGCAATGCCTGAGCAAGCAACCTCTCTAACTGATGCTCCCCACTGTCACTGCAAAATGTGCCAAGGTCCCAGATGTGCCACTGGATCGTTCCTAACCTCTGCACTGTCTTGATATGGAAGAATCCTTCAATACCAGGATCCCAGGCAATCTTGTCCAACATGAAGCTCCCCACTCCACTCACTATCCTGCCCAGTGAAAGTACCAGAAGTTCCTTGCTCCATCAGTGACTCGCTAAAGCCCAATGGAAGATTTGTATGATCTCCCCCTGCAGTAGTCGGCACATCCCTAAAGGTTATTGAGCTGTGAAGAGCTGTAATGCCCTAGTTCACTGCTAGTCCCAGAGTTGTGCCACCATGCTAACGCTGCGCTACTTTGACTATGTCATACTCCCCATTGTGCGCAGTCAGTATCCGCCTCTCCTAGAACTCGATGGTGGAATACTGAAAGAGGCGAGACACATCCTGCAAGGGCATCTCCATGGCACCCAGACTTACCCATCCAAATCTAACTCCGAACCTGTGCAACAACAGAGAATGGTTGCCTCCCCATATGATGAAACCCTCTGTGAACCCCCATGTGTCATCCCAAGAGCGAACTATATCACTCTCTACCATGACTCCACTCATCACGAGTGATCTATAGATCAACTGAATCCCTGCATCCCATAACCAGACCTGTTGCAACATAGCCCTGTCAACCAATGGAATCCCTCTGGCCCTCGTCTCTAGTCCCTGCATGTGATCACTATATAGGCTCCATATATTGTGGGCTAATCTGATGCATGCTAATCCACCCTTTGCCTGCCATTGTGTAGTACCGATGATCGCTGGAAGCCACATGTGCCAAAGAGCTACCCCCTGAATGCAACCAAAAGATGGGTATTCGATATTCATAATCGACTCAGGGTATGTGGATCCCTACTATTCATGCCAACCATCTCCCCTGGGTCTGTCATCTGCCCTCTCGATAATGTGCCAATATAAGGTCTGGAGCCTAGACACATATTGGGAAACTACCTCAGTCGTAACTGCTATCCTCTACTCATGCTCGGTCCCGACATACCCTGAGAAAAAGAGTGACACATGTCTCCCTTGGGACTAGATTGCTAGACGTAGGATCAGTGATGAACGATATGCCACCCCTGCAAATGATCACCTCATCCCCCAACCTGTGGCTATCAACTGACGCACCAACCCAATGCCACTGATGAAAAGTCTTCCCCTAGTGCGCTGAGTCTCACCCAAATATCTCGGGTGAGCTCCTCGTCCCCTGTGGCTCATGCCCAAAGTGCAAAAAATCGACAACAAAATTGACTGCGTCCGTGAGGTATGTAGAAGAGGGTCAGGTGTGTGAGTCCCCACGGATACCATCAATTATCGCTCATCTGTGTCCCCGTCGATCATGGGTGAACTACGCCCAAAGGTATGCCCGATGTTTCTGTCCAAGTGTCTCTCTGGAGGCAACACTCCACGACCTCGTTGTGCAACACTATACACCCCTGCATGCCACTAATCATCCTAGTACTCCTGGACATGCCATCGATCATCCCAGTACTCCTGCATGCCAGCGTACTATTGGGAGGATGTACTTCCCTACATATGATGGCACTACCAAGTGCACAACTCTGGCCTGGGTGGAGAAGCTGGACACTTATTTCTAGCTCAATAGGATGATGGAGGTGGAAGCTATTAAAATGGCTATACTACACTTGGAGGGGGAGGCACATGATTGGTCGTTTCATGGCTTGTCTACTCTAGGGCATGCCAATAAGACTTCCTATGAGGATTTCACTAGGACAGTGGTTGAGCGTTTTGATCAGAGGGATGCGGAGGCTCACTTTAGGGAGTTGACCCAATTCAGACAAACGGGTCATCCAAAGTAGTACATATTAGAGTTCCTGAGAGTCTCAGTTAGGGTGCCAGATTTATTAGATGCTAGGAGGGTGTACACATTTATAGAGGGGTTGCTCGAGCCATTGCATGGACTGGTGAAGTCACGCAAGCCCTCTACGGTATAGGAGGCCATGACATGTGCTAGAGACCTGCAGAGGGCCATCCCCAAGACACGAGCACCCATTCCTACACGCACTCCCTACCATCTAAAGGGAAGTGATACTAGACCACCACCACAGAGAGCAGCCCAAGGACGTGGGCAATTGGATGATGAGACCAGGAGGGACCTCAGGAGGAGGAAACTGTGCTTTACTTGTTAGGATCCCTGGGCACCAGGCCATCGTTTTACATCTGGCAAAGCCCATTATATTGAGGTTTTCAGATAGTGATTAGGAGGACAATGTGGAGCCATAGTGTGGTGGGGGAGATAGTGAGAGTCCGACAGAGAGGGGACCACCACCACCACCACTAGATGGGGGATCATCTTTTGCACCATCCGGGGGAGTCCTTGCTTCCTTATGTGGGGTTCTCAAATTTCTGATTATGAGGATCAGAGGCACAATGCAGGGGCAACGTGTCTCAGTCCTAGTAGACAGTGGGGCTACCCACAACTTCATTTATCCTTAGAAGGTTTAGAGGAGGAGCATCACCATGATAGAGTTTGAGGGTTTTTCAGTTTTGGTGCCGGGGGATCAGACAATGTAGTGCACTCAATATGTTCCTGCCTGGACAGTGACCATGGGGAACTACTCGATCACAGACCATTTCTTTGTGGTGGACGTACCGGACACCAACGTGGTGATGAGTGTCTAGTGGCTATACTCCCTTGGCCGAGTCACCACCGATTGGAGGAAGCTAGAGATGGAGTTCACTGGGTCGGATGGCAAGTTGGTGGTCCTGAGAGGCATGCATTGGTACCCTCTGCAGACAGTTTAAGCACATTGGATGGAGGCATATTTGAGGCATGGAGACATAGCATGGGTAGTAGAGATGAGGATTTCAGAGGTCGGGGGATAGGCCCAATCACCACACCTAGACATACAAGCACTATTAGACAGATACTCAGTGGTAATTGGGGATATTCCACCAGGGCGACTACCAGACAGGGGATTCGAGCACACCATTGAGTTGAAGGCAGGTGTGCAGGTAGTGATTACCACCCCTTATAGGCACCCCAAGGCCTATAAGGACGAGATAGAGCAGGCCATCAAGGAGCTATTTGCGCTGGGCCACATTAGGCTGAGTTCCAGTCCCTTTGCTTCTTTAGTGGTGCTGGTGAAGAAGAAGGATGGAACCTTGCGCATGTGCATCGATTATAGAGGCCTCAACAAGAAGACGTTGAAGAACCGATACACCATACCACACATTGATGAGTTGATGGATGAGCTTAGAGGAGCCAAGTACTTCTCTACAATGTTGCACGAAGCGGGAGCGAAGCGGAAGCGCGGAGCGCGGAAGCGTTATTTTCCAAAAATCTAGGAGGCGAAGCGTCCGCGGAAGCGTCTGCTATATATATATATATTTTTATATTTTTTTGCATTTATACTCAAAACAAAACATCCCAAATACCAAATTTAATTGTAGAAGACATGAAAACATGCATATTTTTGCATAAATCAAGATAGATATGGCATCCATGATTCCATTGTAGTTACTAGTATGTACAACAATCATCTATATTCTAGCTATTACTCGTCATAAATATAATCTTTTCCATTTTTTTATAATGGTGAACACATATATAATGGTGAACAATGACTCGTCATAAATATATTCTTTTCCATTTTTTTATAACAAAACTTAACCCTAATAAAGTAATTCTAGAAAATTTTAAATAACAACTTTATTATTTTCTTAATAAAATCTGAAGTATATTTTTTAATAATATTTTAAATGTAATTGATTCAGATTTTATTTTGTAATAACTTGATGAAATCAGCCATTTTTAATATTATATTTCATATATATATTAAATTTGATAATGGTATGAAACAAAGTACGATGGAAAACTTTCTAAACAACAACACTTACAGTATGTTGCCACTGAGATGAAGAACAGTCAAATTCAGAATATGAAGTTGCAGGTACACTAACCTCTAGGTAGCATTCAAAAGAACAGGAACGTAATGATTTGGGTGAAAAATGAACATTGGCTGCAGTAAGATGCTGACAGTTTTATATCAAATAGTGAAGACAGATTGAGGTTGTTCCGTATATCTATATAAACCGATTTTTTCACCCGAACGTTTTTCATTGAAAAAATATATTACGACAAAAATTTTTGGCACGTTGAAACCTATTTTTTCGTCCAAATGTTTTTCAACGAGATAAAAAGATATAATCGCAGAGAATTCTGGCCAATCCAAGATTCTTGCTGACTTTTCACCGAGAAATCTTGCAGTTCCTCAAAATTCTCAACCGAAAATTTCGATGAATTTGGAATAAAACTTTCCGACACACGAAAAGGGAGATTACAAATGAAATGAAATGTGTTTAGAATTTTAAAATAGAGATTTAAAAATCATGAATCCGAGAAACCAGCAAAATGGAAGTGAAATGATATTCGGGTGGCGTGCGGGTGGCGTGCGCTTCCGGGCAGGTTGCGTGGCGCCACCCCATGCCCGAAGCGCCTCCGGAATCGCGCTTCCGGGGCAACGCCACCTGAAATGGCAGGAATCGCTCAAAAAAGCCGGAATCGCGCCACCTAATTTTTGGAAGCGCGCTTCGCCTATCGATTCCGGGACGCTTCGCTTCGAGTCGCGCTTCGGGGTTAGGATCCGGGGGGGGGGGGCGATTCCTGCAACTATGCTTCTCTAAGATAAATCTACGCTCGGGGTACCATTAGAAGACAGTGAGGGATCAAGACATCCCTAAGATGACCTTCAGATGCCATTATGGGCATTTCGAGTTTCTAGTCATGCCCTTTGGGTTGACTGACACACTTGCCATCTTCTAGTCATGTATGAACCATGTGTTACGGGGGTAGTTGGGGAGATTTATATTGGTGTTTTTTGATGACATTTTGATTTATAGCAGGACTTGGGAGGAGCACTTGCAACCCTTGGAGGTGGTGCTATGTATTTTGGAGAAACAATAGTTTTATGCCAAACTGTCCAAATGTGAGTTTGGCTTGACTGAGATGCTCTACTTGGGGCACATCATTGGTGCAGATGGGGTGAAGGTGCATGAGGAGAAGATATGAGCTATTCGAGACTGGCCGGTGCCTAGAAATGTGACAACGCTGAGGTGGTTCTTGGGCATCTGCGCCTATTACTGAAAGTTTGTGAAGGGATTCTCGCAGTTGGTAGCACCCCTCACAGACTTGACCAGGAAGGTGGATTTTGCATGGACGGATGGAGCCTAATCAACTTTTGATCACCTCAAGGAGGTGATGAGTAGTTGTTCAGTGTTGGCACTCCTAGATTTTACTCAGCCATTCACCATGGAGTGTGATGCATCGGGAGAGGGGATTGGGGTAGTATTATCCCAGGATGGAAATCCCATTGCTTTTGAGAGTCGGAAGCTCCTATCCCATGAGAAGTCATATTCTATATACAACAAAGAGATGTTGGCCATCATACATGCATTGGCCAAATTTCGGCAGTTCTTGGTGGGCAACCGATTCCGGGTGAAGACAGATCACAATAGTCTTCACCACTTCATGGGGCTGCAAGGTGTAGGCCTATGATTTTGATATCGAGTATGTGCGGGCGAAGCACAATGTAGTGGCCGATGCATTATCGAAGAGACCTGTAGACCTCTCTCTCATGAGCATTTGCCATGATTGGAAGGCCCAGTTGTTGGTAGAATATTCTAAAGACCAACAGGCATGCGAGATCTTGGAGGGGACACACACAGATGGGTGCTACCGGGTGATGTCCGAAGTCATATACTACAAGGGGCGCATATTTTTAGTACCAGGCTCGCAGTTGAGGGAGAGGGTACTCCATGCAGCACACGACTTGCCATTATCAGGGCATCATGGGTCCATGAAGATGTACGTGGCAGTCAGAGAGCGCTTCACCTGGAAGGGCCTCGAGGGGGACATGTTGAGGTATGTACAGGAGCGTGAGGCATGCTAGAAGAATAAAGGGGAGTTGACCCATCCAACAAGATTGTTGCAGCTGCTTCCCATTCCTGAGGGAAAATGGGAGAGTATCTCCATGGATTTCATCATGGGGCTTCCCACAGTGCAGGGCAAGGATTGTATCTATGTGGTGGTTGATCGACTGACCAAATATGCCCATTTCATCGCCATTCCGACCCAATTCTCAACCTCATAGGTTGCAAAGTTGTTCTTCAGAGAGGTTTTCTGTTTATATGACTCCCTAAGAACATAGTGAGTGACAGGGATAGCAGGCTTATGGGAGGATTCTGGCAGGAGCTCTTGAGATTAGTAGGTATTGAGCCCACCTCGAGCACGAGCTACCACCCTCGATAGATGGCTAGGCTGAACGGGTTAACCAGTGGTTGGGGTGGTATCTCAGGAACTATGTGACCGGGCAGCAGAGGGCATGGATTCGATGGCTGCACTTGGGCGAGTATTGCTACAACACCACCCATCACATGTCCATTGGTATGTCACCTTTCTTGGCTTTGTATGGTTATGATGCATTATCTTTCATTGACATTGTTTTTGGAGATAGCCAAGCCCCAAAGGCAAAAGATTGGATCCTGGAGAGCCAAGAATTTCTCAAGGCTCTCAAGGACAACTTAGTGATAGCACAAAATCAACAAAAGATGTACGCTGATAGGCATCGGATTGAGAGGCATTTTGAGGAGGGTGACTTGGTGTATCTACGGTTATAGCCTTATAGATAGTTTACCTTGAAGCATAAAGGTGCTGAGAAGCTACAACCGCGTTTCTATGGGCCGTATGTTAATCAAGGTTGTCATTGATGTCAATATGGCATTGACTGAGATGTCAATATTCTTGAGATGCCTAGTTCCAAACGATGATGCCATGACTCTTGGTGGTTGGTTGACTAGGATAACATCAATGAAGATGTCAAGTCATGAAGAAGTCAAATCACGAATTAAGGAAGCCCTAAGAAGTACTTGATCTAATGTTGCATGAACTTGATGATCTAAACTTTAACCCTTGATGATATATGGAGGACTACACGTGATAATGCCATACCCTTGAATGATCACATGATTGGAAGATTAGATGGATGATCTCACTTGAGGATTGGAATGACAAATTAATGGAGGCTGCACTATAACATATCACTGCACCATTATGTGATGACATGGGATACACTCATTGTTGGACACTATCATGATGACGAGGATGTCCTACATGATCCTATGATGATTAAGAAGCCAAATAATGGAGAAGATAAACAAAAGATAAACCAAACAAAGAAGCCATACTGTCCTAATGATTTTCTGCACTAAATAATTTAAGGACAGTCACATTAAAAATGAATTTTCACTTCCTTAGAGGCAGAATTCTTCCATGAGACCTACACCATCGGAAAGAGCATAATTTTGCCTTTCCAACGAGCTATTACTCAGCCTGAAACTCCAAGCGGTTGAGGAGATAATGAATTTTTAAGTTAGAAAAATTTATATGGCATCCTAGCCGAGCTAAGCTGACTTGTAGGCTCATGTCCTTTGACCAATAGATGTGACTCTTCGTAAAAAAACAAAATGTGTATAAATATGAAGTTAAACACTTCATTTCACCATAAAAAATTCGGTGATTATTTCAGAGAGAAATCGCAAAAGTTAAAAGAAGCCAAGGAGGACAGAGAAGACATTGCTGTTTGGGTAATTTTTTTTTGAGTTTCTGTGATTGATTTTTTCGGCTAAACAGTCTTACAGCAAACCTTGTAGACAGTCACCTGAATTGGCTTGGACAGACTTACAAAAAGCCCTTTCAAGCTCGAAACTACAGCATTTGGAAAGATTCAAGTTCGGATCTAGTGCACCCACATGTGGAGGACAGATTTGTGGAAATCTGAAGCTCGGAATCACTAGCCTCAGAACTGTGGTATACCAGACCTGTAGACAAGGGCTTACAATTACAGAATCTGTGGTGGAGGTCTTATTCTAGACCTGCAAGACCTGTGGACAAGTCAATAATTGACTTATGCTAAGTCTGGGTTGCTATACATAACTTAAGTCTTAAGGTTGATAACAGGAGTAATAGCAAAGATCTTGTGAATTACTCATCTTGGATCTATTGTATTGTGAAGACTGATAAATGACATGATTATGGCATTCTTTGGAGCAACCTAGTAACAATGTTTTGGGAGTTTTGAGAAGATTTTGTTTTGGGAGTTTTGAGGAAAGTGTTTTGGGAGTCTTGAGACATTTGAAGGCACCTGGAGCAAAATATATCAGAATAGAAGACCTTGGAGAAACGTTTTTGAAGAGTACCTTTAAGCTGCTCTTGTTGATCCTTGGAGAGTATATTGGGGTTTTCTTTTGAAGACTTTTGTGCAGATCTGAAGCAGCTTGTTGGAAGACCTCATTGTATACCCGAAGCAACTTGTTGAAGGACTTCTTAGTAGACCTGAAGCAACTTGTTGGAGACTGTTTTGAAGACAACTTTGGAGCAGGTTCTTGTAGATATTGAGAAAGTATTGAAGGGTTATTGAACACTAAGTGAAGACATTATTGGAGACCATGATGCATTGAAGCCATCATGAGGTAACCTTGGAGATCTTTGCTTGGGCATAATGAAGAGTAGTGGGGACACCTTCTATGAGACAAGGTTGTCATGATATGACGTGACGATTATGTGAAGGGATTGCTGAAGATTGACAGGGCTTGTTGAAGAAGACTTTGGGAGCCGTGAAGAACAACCTAACATATCTTGACAAAGCAAAGCTAAAGGATTGATGTCCTTGGAGTTGGTGCTCCTAAACTCAAGGTTGGTGCCTTGGATAAGATAGGGTCGAAGCCCTAGAGGATCGAATTCCTCAAGAAACCAGATCGGAGTCTGTACCAGAGAAGGGTTGGTGCCCTAGGGTTTGGAGCCTCTAAACGCAAGGTCGGTGCCTTGAGAAGATAGGGTTGGTGCCTTAGAGTTTGGAGCCTCACAAAAAGTCCATGTCGGTGCTTGGCAACAGGTTGGAGCCTAGGAGTTTGAAGATCGGTGTCTTCATCTAGGGTTGGAGCCCTATATACATTGTACTTGATTCATTGTAAAGATTATATTAATAAAAGCATTTATTCCTATTGTTCATTTTGTGTTCTAAATATAAGTGATCTAACTGGTAAAAGTAACAATTGAAAAGGAATACTAATTCATCCCCCCTCTCAGTATTTCCAACAATTGGTATCAGAGCCAGTACCTTCACTCAAAGCCTAAGAGCTTGAAGGTTGATCATTAGAAGTTAGAACACAAATGGCGAAGCCAAGGAAGAAAGTCTCCAATCCTCCTAAAGATGTGTCTCCCTCAACCTCCGAAATTGAAGTCAATCAATTTGTGAAGGCTCCATTGTTCATTGGAAACTTTGATATATAGGAGGCAAGAATGAGGAATTTCTTAAAGACTCAAGGCATTGAAGTATGGGAATCAATAATTACTGATAACATGATGAACGGAGAATCCAAGGAGTACAATGTAAAAGTGATGAAGGCAATCTTGAATGGGCTACCAAATTCTATAAAGGCCAATTTGGAAAAGTGTTCGTCAACAAAGGGTATATGGGACAAACTTCATGAACTTCACTCAAAAGGAGCGTTGACCATGACCACTAGTCAAGAAGATGGTGGAAAGCAAGAAGGAAATCTAGAACCCATCAAGGAAGTTGAAAATAAGAGTGACGACACCAAGGCTAAAGAAGACCTAGAAGATGAAGAGAATGAAGAGGATTTTGAAGAAGATCTCCTCACTAAACTTATGACTGCCATAGAAGAGATTAACAATTTGAAAAACGAAAATGAGAAACTTAAGAAGAAAGCGCAAGTTGGTGACCAGGACAAGACAAGGAAGGAAGTTGACCTTGTCAAACTTCAAGTACAAGAAAGAGATGAGGAGCTTGCTAAGATTAAGGAAGAATTTCATCAAAACAAAAGAAAGCATTATGAAGAAGTCATATCCATGACAAATCAATTGGATAAGGCAAAGAAATGAGAAGATACCTTGTTAAACCACCTTGAACAAAGGCACAAAATCTTGAACAAACTTGAAGCAGAGATTGGTCAATGTAAGGAAGAGGTCTCCTCCCTTAGATCTCAACTAGAAGAAGCAAGAAAACAAGCACAAGGCGCTGAGAAGGTGATGGAAGCTTTGACATTCATAGAAGGACAAGTTGATGAAGCAAAAAAGGAGAGAAACACCATGATATGCTAACTAGAAGAAAAGGATGATGACATCACCAAGTTAAAATCATAAATCACTTCTTTGAAGGCCCAATCGCGTGAAGCAACCAAGATGATGGAACAAATGAAGAAGCAACTAGTTATGAAAGATGAAGATTGTGAAAAGTTGAAAGGAGAAGTTGTCTTTCTTAAAAAGGAAGTTGACTTGTTGAATAAGAACTTGAAAAGCTCTCAAACCCTAGATGACATCCGAAGTCATCAAAGGTCTCCCCTTGATAAATCAGGCCTTGGCTATGTAGGTGAATCCTCAAACAAGAGGGAAAATGCTTCACACAACAAGGATGTGAGGAAGCCAGGAAGAAATGTTGATGCTCCTAGCAAAGGCAAGAGTCAAGTTAACATTAGAAGAAATCCTACTCCAAGAAGAAATGCAAATGGTGTCAAGGATGCAAGAAGCAATGGTTATCATCAAAGGATCCCAAGGCAAAAATACTTCAGGAGTACTTCAAGGAAACCTTCTTCTCCCAGGTACCAAAGTATATTTCTTGGTTATTGCTATTCTTGTACAAACTTTGGGCACATGGCAAAAGATTGTAGGGCATATAAAAAAGACATATTTAATGATGCCCATCAATCTGTGAGAAGAAATTTTGCAAGAAGAAGTCATGAATTTTTATACATGAACAACATAGAGTGCTTCAAGTGTCATAACATTGGACATATGGCATGCAATTCTAACTTGACTTGGGCACCTACTCAAGCTAGAACTATGCCAGAAAATAAAGTTACACAAGTATGGAGAAGGAAGCAAATACAATCCGAAAATCTCTTGAACTCTCCAGCCAACAACACGTGTTGTTGACCTGATCCTTGATAATATAAGTATTTCATGGGGAGACTCTATCACAAAAAAGACCATACAGTTAGGGGGAGCTTATGATGACTAAGCATTCTTGTAGAAGCTAGTCATGGATGGATCCTATGAGAAGCTTGATGAGTCACACATGAACAATCATCTTTTGATAGATCATCTCTTGGGAGAAACTCCATTGAAGAACATGATTCCTTATCTGATGAACTATTGTTGAAGATTTCTTCTACTTGATCACAAGGCATAAATATTTCTTGTCTAAAGAAGCTAGAGGAGTTTATGCAGGCAAGGGGAGTTGGTTCATCACATGAAGAGATGTAAACACATCTATCATGGACCACATTGCCAGAAGGAGGAGCACCATGACAGGGGGAGTAATATACCTATGAAGAACTACTATTGATGAAGAAAAGAAGCAACTTGACAGGGGGAGTACTTGGGCACCCCTTTTGCCATTGATGTCAAAGGGGGAGAGAATGTTGGAAGGGCAAGAATATTGCCATCGATGATAAATGGGGAGATTGTTAATCAAAGTTGTCATTGATGTCAATATGGCATTGACTAAGATGTCAATACTCCTGAGATGCCTAGTTCCTGATGATGATGCCATGACTCTTGGTGGTTTGTTGACTAGGATAACATCAATGAAGATGTCAAGTCACGAAGAAGTCAAACCATGAATTAAGGAAGCCCTAAGAAGTACTTGGTCTAATGTTCCATGCACTTGATGATCTAGACTTTAACCCTTGATGACATATGGAGGACTACACGTGATAATGCCATACCCTTGAATGATCACATGATTGGAAGATTAGATGGATGATCTCACTTGATGATTGGAATGACAAATTAATGGAGGCTGCACTATAACATATCACTGCACCATTATGTGATGACATGGATGATACACTCATTGTTGGACACTATCATGATGACGAGGATGTCCTACATGATCCTTTGATGATGAAGAAGCCAAATAATGGAGAAGATAAACAATAGAGAAACCAAACAAAGAAGCCGTACTGTCCTAATCATTTTCTGCACTAAATAATTTAAGGACAGTCACATTAAAAATGAATTTTCACCTCCTTAGAGGCAGAATTCTTCCATGAGACCTACACCATCTGAAAGAGCATAATTTTGCCTTTCCAACGCGCTATTACTCAGCCTGAAACTCCAAGCGGTTGAGGAGATAATGGATTTTTAAGTTAGAAAAATTTATATGGCATGCTAGCCGACCTAAGCCGATTTGTAGGCTCATGTCCTTTGGCCAATAGACGTGACTCTTCGTCATAAAAATTTCACCATAAAAATTTTGGTGATTATTTCAGAGAGAAATCACAGAAGTTAAAAGAAGCCGAGGAGGACAGAGAAGACATTGGTGTTTGGGCAATTTTTTTTGAGTTTCTGTGATTGATTTTTTGGGCCAAACAGTCTTACAGCAAACCTTGTAGACAGTCACCTGAATTGGCTTGGACAGACTTACAAAAAGCCCTTTCAAGCTCGAAACTACAACATTTGGAAAGATTCAAGTTTAGATCTAGTGCACCCACATGTGGAGGACAGATTTGTGGAAATCTGAAGCTCAGAATCTCTAGACCTGTAGACAAGGGCTTACAATTGCTGAATCTGTGGTGGAGGTCTTATTCTAGACCTGCAAGACCTGTGGGCAAGTCAATAATTGACTTATGCTAAGTCTGGGTTGCTATACATAACTTAAGACTTAAGGTTGATAACAGAAGTAATAGCAAAGATCTTGTGAATTACTCAGGTTGGATCTATTGTATTGGGAAGACTACTGATAAATGACATGATTATGGCATTCTTTGTAGCAACCTAGTAACAATGTTTTGGGAGTTTTGAGAAGATTTTGTTTTGGGAGTTTTGAGGAAAGTGTTTTGGGAGTCTTGAGACATTTGAAGGCACCTTTGGAGAAAAATATATCTGAATAGAAGACCTTGGAGAAATGTTTTTGAAGAGTACCTTTAAGCTGCTCTTGTTGATCCTTGGAGAGTATATTGGGGTAGACTTTTGAAGACTTTTGTGCAGATCTGAAGCAGCTTGTTGGAAGACCTCATTGTATACCTGAAGCAACTTGTTGAAGGACTTCTTAGTAGACCTGAAGCAACTTGTTGGAGACCGTTTTGAATACAATTTTGAAGCAGGTTCTTGAAGATATTTTGAGGAAGTATTGAAGGGTTATTGAACACTAAGTGAAGACATTATTGGAGACCATGATGTGTTGAAGCCATCATGAGGTAACCTTGGAGATCTTTGATTGGGTATAATGAAGAGTAGTGGTGACACCTTCTATGAGACAAGGTTGTCATTGATGATATGACATGATGATTATGTGAAGGGATTGCTGAAGATTGACAGGGCTCGTTGAAGAAGACTTTGGGAGCCGTGAAGAACAACCTAACATATCTTGACAAAGCAAAGCTAAAGGATTGGTGTCCTTGGATTTGGTGCTCCTAATCTCAAGGTTTGTGCCTTGGATAAGATAGCGTTGAAGCCCTAGAGGATCGAAGTCCTCAAGAAACCAGATCGGAGTCTGTACCAGAGAAGGGTTGGTGCCCTAGGGGTTGGAGCCTCTAAACGCAAGATCGGTGCCTTGAGAAGATAGGGTTGGTGCCTTAGGTTGGAGTCTCACAAAAAGTCCAAGTGGTGCTTGGCAACAGGTTGGAGCCTGGGAGTTTGAAGATCGGTGTGTCATCTAGCGAAGGAGCCCTATATACATTGTACTTGATTCATTGTAAAGATTATATTAATAAAAGCATTTATTCCTATTGTTCATTTTGTGTTCTAAATATAAGTGATCTAACTAGTAAAAGTAACAATTGAAAAGGAATACTAATTCATTCCCCCTCTCAATATTTCCAACACCGTATAGGGTGGTTAGGAGAGTTGGAGAGGTGGCCTACAAGCTGGAGCTTCCCCAAGGGAGAAAGATTCACAACATTTTCCATGTTTCATGCTTCAAGAAGGTGTTGGGACAACAAGTGACAACAATTATAGAGTTACCCTTGCTAGATGATGAGGGGCATCTAGTTTTGGAATCAGAGGTCATTTTGGAGACTTGGGAGAGGAAGCTAAGGAGCAGGACTATCAGGGAGTTTTTGGTGTGTTTGAAGAACTTGCTAGATGAGGATGCCACCTGGGAAGGTGAGCACATTTTGGATCTTCCAATGTTGGAGTTGCTTGAGGGCAAGCAACATTTGGGAGGGGAGGATTGTAATGTCCCTTCCTAAATTATTTTTTCACAAGTTTAATCTCCCACACTTTTGGATAGTTTTTGGTGAGCTTGGAACCCATCCAATTTTGACTTAAGGACATAGGAGAGAAAGAGGCCAAATTATTTTGTTAGTGGAATGTGGGGGCCACCCACATGGGAAAAACACACTTGGCCAAGTGTGGAATTTGAATGGCTTTGGAGGGGAAATCGAAAGGCTAGGAAGAGGGGTCCACATGGGGAGGAAGGCCCACAAAATTATAAATAGGAGGAGCTCATCTATTGAAGGGGTCTTTTGTCTATCAAACTCATTTTGTTGCGGGAGCTGCTTAGCTGGGTTACTAGCTGTTCAATAATGGGTTTTCCAAGCCGAAAACTCAACCTTTCTTCGAGGGACTTTGAGTGGCAGCCTAGGAAGGAAAATCGTACCACCTTGGAGAAGAGCTGGGAGGAATTATAGAACACATCTTTTAGTCCTTGGCTCAACTTATGCTTATTTTTGGAGGACGTGGAAAGGAGCACACAAAGATTGTTTCAGGGATCTTCCGGGCAGCGATTGCTGGGAGAATTTTGGTATTGGAGTTTCAGTGGAGGATCAACATTTTGGGGGAGTTTCAGAGCAAGAGATTGCTACTAGTGGTCAGTTCGATTTGCAGCTTCTTGGGCCTGTGCAGAGGGCTTTCACTGGGCACATGTGGTAGCTTGGGGAATGAGTTAGAGAGCTGGAGATTGCCAGGAGATGTAAGGGAAACCTTGGAGGGGAGCATCTCAGCCTTTGGGAGTGATTTGTAGGGCTTTTCTAGCAAGCTACAGGCAGGTCATATTTCCCAGCACTTGGAGGAGGACGCGGTATTTGGAGGCCGAATTTCGGGGGTTAGAACTAGGCCAAACCCTTTCTGGGTTTTGGAGGGTTTTGGTCA
Organism: Pinus taeda; assembly: GCA_000404065.3. NCBI lineage: Eukaryota > Viridiplantae > Streptophyta > Pinopsida > Pinales > Pinaceae > Pinus > Pinus taeda. The sequence goes on along the minus strand of APFE031224528.1, from coordinate 179,913 downwards.
AGGAGCTTGAGGCTAATTTTGCAGAATTTTCTGAGCACCGGAGGTGGGGTTTCCAATTGTTCCTTTCCAGTAGATAGTGTAGATTTCTTGGCAGCGTAGGGTATCTTTGGAGCAACAGTTGTGTAGCATTTGGGTTGTTGTTTGATCACTTGGGTTTTGTCATGCTTGCCATTTAGGCATGCCCAGGTGCACTTCTTCCACACTATTGTACTTGTTCCAAGTGAATTAATAAAATGGTTGAGCTAGTTTTTACTTATGGTGTTTATATCGGTGTTTGCTGATTGTCTCAATTTTTTGGTGTTGAATTTGTTTTTGCTTTGCATATCACTGTTTTTCCTAGTTAGGAACATTACACAAAATCCACAAACAATAGGAGGGATGCCACTTACCTTATGAGGTGAGGATTGCGTCTATCCCACTTCCTGGCGATAATAAGAGGGCTACCAATTGCCATAAATGGTAAGGATCGCGCTTATCCTATTATTTGCTAATCTTCCCAACATGACCTTAAAGAGTCATGTGGTAGAACACTTGCATCATAATCCGAGCTTGGGTGAGATGCAATTAGGGTAGCTGACAAGTGTATCACAACATTTACACAAACATCTTTTATCAAAGAACTAACACCATCAAGTTAGGGCATCCATTTGTTACATTGTCAAAATGTTGTCAAGTAATCACATCAGCTATATATTTACCAGAGTCTTATCAAGAACAATAAGAAAAGGATCTTGAGTATCCATCTTACAACACCTATTTCTATTAGGCTTACCATACTTGTCAACAATATCAAATTATTGTATATAAAAAATCACTGTTTTTGGGCTTGCTTTATCTTAGACAAAAATCATGATATCCAACAAGGTCACATGACAGGTCAGATGCTTGCTAAATATTAGAGAGATCATATAGTTGTTACTATAAAAATGCACCAATATATCACATGTACTAGAAATCAAACTTACTTTCATATGCACGAGACTGGCATGCATGAATCAAATCATCTATGAGGGTGATATTCTTGTTAGACCTCAAGGCTTAACATGCCATCCAACATTGCAGCTAAACTGAGACAATATAATATACATACCTCGTAATATTCAGATACCTTTATCAACCTATAGCATATATATGCTTTGACATTGGCAATAGTAGAGCTTGCATATTGCTCTAGCTTCCTCTTTCTTGTACCAACTTTCATCCTGTCCTTGCACCAACTTATTCTTCCTGTAGCCAACATCCAAATGATCCTTAAGAAGGATCAACTAATAACATCTTCATCAGGTGGTTAGAAATACTCAAATACTGAAATTCATGCAAGAAGGATAAGTAACAATCAAAATAAATCTAAATAAGAGCAGTGTCATAACATAATTCTAGAAGGTACTTATCTTTATTGAGGATTGAAGGAAGTGATCAACTCCCTCTTGGTTCGACCTTCAAGAGTCACTATAGTCCATCATCTGCATATCGATGTTGCCTTCAACAGAATCCTTAAATCGTGAAGTACCACAGGACATCAACCATATATCTGTCATCAAGAGAGGAGATGCCTCAACTTGGTAGCATCAATCGATTTTATGAGTAGCCAGGCTCAAACATATAATCTTCAACTCATCTAAGGTTACATTGAATCTAACACAGGTGCTAGAATTAGAATATCCAGGCCCTTCAAGCATACTTCATGGGTTTCTTTCAAACCCTAACTTTATGTTCTCCAACAAACCCTAACTCCTCTAGCAAGGTTTCCTAGGGTTTCCTTCAAACCCTAGTGTCTTTTGGGTTTTCGTCATCATCACTTGCATCCATCATCAGTGTCTTCACAGGGGTGATGTCAATGACTTTTCCTCCAACCCAACTTTGATACCATGTTAATTTTTCATAGGGCTGTATTGTTCTTTGCTTTTGACAATTGCATTACATCTTTTACACATAGAATTCACCCCACAGTATTATAACATCATCACAACAATAGCAAATGTGTCGAAAGAACAATAACATTAATACCATAGCGAAACACAAAGAAACGAAGGAAGAAACACATGGACACATAAAGACACTAGGATTGGTCAGAGACCAGGGAAAAACTCCACAAGGGGGAAAACCCAAAATTCAATTCTTCTTCTTTTATTAGATTTCATCAGTTGTCCAGCTGAAATACAAAGTACATCCATATTATACATATCTTATTTCTAGGGTCAATCCATGTTAGTTCACAATTTTATTTTTGAATTGACATCCAACGAACAGAGAAAGTTGTTACTATGACAAGTGTTACTTCTAATCTCTGTCTAGAATATCTTGATACCAAAGATTATTGACAAGTCCCATTGCTTAGAATCAAAGACAAGTCCACAAGGATCTCTACATATATGAATGATTCCATGTCAACGCTGCTCAAATTATATATTGTAAGCTGAGAATATCTATATATACTACTACGAGTAGAGGTCATTGATATAACATGCTAGGGTTACCTGTGCGGAGATAACTATACATAACATTGAGATAAATAATGTTGAGCTATATATAATGCAGGGGAACGCAGAGGGCGGTGCATATACGTTAATGCCTAGACAACGAGATCATTTCTAATATAGAGAATCCATGGTTATTTCGATAGATGCGAACAATTTACAGCGGGACAAGAGTGAGCAATTATAGTGACACTATATCAAATCCAATGCGACGAAGGTCACAAATTATTTATGAGACGTCGAGGAAATAATCCATGCATACAGTGGTGCAGATATGCTACCATATGAGATCACAAGTGAGACCATTAAACGAGAATGAAACTTGAGAGACTGTAGATGAGCGCAAGTCTTGAAAACTATGCCTGTATCATTTGATGTAGTGATCTGAGGTCCACACAAATAACATAGATCTGAGATATATGTAATGCCATTAGAGATATGTTGCCACAAAAATGATGCCGAGCCATTGTAATAAGCAAGTTACTACATAAAATATATGTGCGGGAGCCTAAACAAATATGTTGAGTGAGAGACAGAGAATACATCATGCGATCCATTTATGTGCAATCCCTCAAAGTAATTTGAAGCCCAGATCATATATATATATCGATGCCCATAAATGATGCGATACCTAAAATACATATTGTGATGCCCATATCATATATATAGATGCCCATAAATGATGCGATACCTTAAATACAAACTGTGATGCCCAAATCATATATATAGCGATGCCCATAACAAGAAGCAGTCGAGACCTATGAGTATAATGCAAAGGATCTATAAGTCGATGCCTTAGAGGAACCATGCTTCTGATAGTGTGGCACGACCAAACGCAGAGGTGAACTGTGTATCTAGATACCATACAAACTGTGTCATACGAACTATAGACGCTCCACAGAGATCATAACTCGAATCATAGAAAGACCATACAAACATCAGACCATAAAAAATTCTCAAATCTAAATATCCCATTTGAATTTTCTTTTTAAAGATCAACTTAATATGGTTTATATAGTTGTTGATGTGGACGAAGGGTCATAACCCTTGGAGGAAACCGACCTTGAGTAATTTGTCGGTGTTGAAAAGTGTGACTAGGCTCGGTCTTCATAATGACATGTAATTGTGATTTTATGTCAGAGTTGTAAAGAAGAAAAATAAAATTATTGTAATGCTTGCATCATGGGTTTCACGAGCAAGAGATTTTATTTTTAGAATAGGCTCCCATTGAGAACCCTTAGGAATTTTGTCATCTAGTCATAAAAGTCTAGAGAGTCATTACCATGAAGACATGTTACACATTGTAAAGAGTCATACTTGTCTATGTAAAGTCATCCTCCAAGACCTTGTCACTAGCCATCATCAAGTCAGCCTACAACGAAAGGAAGAATTGAGAAGATGAAGTTGGTTTTTCTCCAAGGTGAAGTCGACCTACCCCTGAGATCATGTCGGCCTAAAGGACATGGGAAAACAAGTATATATAGCAGTACTTGACCTCATTTGGAGGCAAGAAATTCGGTGAAGCAAGTCTCCATAAAGAAGTGCGCAATACATCTTAGAAGGCGCCTCCAAGCTAGCGAGAAACAAAGGAAGGCTAACGAAGGGAAGAGGCATCATTAAGGACTGTTTTTGGGCATAGTATATCCACACAAGTGCGAAGTTGCAAGTCCGAAGTAGGCAAGGGAGGAATGAAGAGTGCAATTACCTAGAAGTATTCTTGGTTGGGTAGAAATCTTCACTGAAACAAGCTGAGAAAGATAGAGAAGGAGTTTCCCTCTTGAAGAGATTATTCAAGGAACAAATCTGATCTACGGTTTTTGTGGTCAGATTGCGGACCTACAAGAAGAGACTAAGATTCTAATGAAAGACGAGAAGGAGAAGAGGAAGTGTTGTGTTGGAGAGGAGGCTAGTGACTTGGTCTTGGGAGGACTCTAGTGTCAAGGGTCTTTTTCATGGTCTTGGTGTTCGTTAATTGAAAATCTATAAGAAGAATTTCATTTGGGTTTTCTGCTAAAAGAGTGAGAGGTTTTGACCTTGGCTAACAAGCCTATATACTGTGTCTCTTGTCTCTTTATTTATTCATGATATGGTAATTGTCTTTATGAAAAGAACGCAATAATAATCACAAGAAAGAGAAGATCATAATCAAGAAGCAAAAGTCTATCACAAGTAATTATCATAAGTAGAGAAATCACCTAACTATTGATGCCCTTGATTTCTCAACATGGTATTGGAGCTAAGGTGGTAGAGTCAAGGAGGGGCATCTAATCGAGAAGACACATAAGGATCGAGGTTGAAGAAAGGGATCAAAGAAAGACAAAGAATACCAAGCAAGAGATCGAATCATCAAGAGTCTTGGAATCATCAGCAAGAGTCTTGGAATCATCATCGAGAAGGAAACCAAAAGAAAGACCAAAACCCTAGAAGCATCTTCGAGATCATCATTTGTCCATCATCTAAGGAGTGGAAACTTTTCAAAAACTGAAGAAGGGTAGATCGAAAGGAAGGCAGTCATCCCGTCGTCGAAGTAAGGACCTTCTTATCCTTAAAAGGATCATCCGAGAAGCATCAAGTTCATCATCAACAAAGAAATCAAGTTGAAGATTCTATCTTCACAAGTAAGTACCTTTTCTTATAATCTAGGAAAATGACTGCATGCTTCAAGGAAAACCATAAGCTGGTTGGGATATCAAACTTCCTTGGATGGAAAAGAAGGATAGATGTAGTCCTTGAAGTAAATGAAGTCATTGATCATGTCCATGGAAAAGTATCCAAGCCATCCGAAGATCAAGCACTATCTGAATACATGGAAATGGATCTAAAGGCTCAAAATATTCTTAAGGAATCTATCAAAGATCCCCTCATTCCTCATATAGCCGAGTTGGAGACATCAAAAGAGATATAGGATGAGCTGGCAGAACTATTCTTTGAAAGTACAATAAGAAAGATCATATCACTTAGATCTGATCTATATAAATTGAAGGTATCGAAGGATGAAGGGATATCTTCATGCCTCTCGAAAGCATCTCAAATAAAAACTCAATTGGAAGATTTAGGAGAGATGTTATATGATAAGGAAATGATCTCCGTTATTCTAAATGCATTGACTAATGAACAAGGTAACCTTGTGTCAAATGAGGAAGAGGAAGCTATCCCATTCAACAACTTGTGGTCTCTATGCAAGACAAAAGAGAATAGGTTGAAGGGAAGATGTGATAAAGAACCTAGTAAAAGGGGTCAAACAGTTACTAAAAGAAAAGGAAAGTTCGGTAAATTTGGTCCTCAGAAGAAATGGAAGAACAGGGCTGAGGTTCGATGCTATAGATGTCAAGAATATGGGCACCATAGAAGAGATTGTCCTCTAAGGGACAATAACAAGAGAAATAAGGAAGAAACTCATATTACTGAAGAAGTGGAAGAGCTTGAAACAAAGAAGCCTAAGAAGGAGGAAGTAAGAGTTCTCTACTATGACTGAGATAATCTCCTTCACTGAAAGGTATTCTTCTGTTGTGTAAATTATAGATAGGAAGCTTTGTAAATAAGATAGGATGCATCATATTAGAGAATGACATCATGGTAGAAGAATTAGATATAAGAGCTCATGACATGGGTAACACGAAAGATGTCTGGGACAAAATCTATAGCTATGTAGTGTATAGCTCTTCGAAACCTCATTGAAATCTCAAAAAATACGTGTGGAAAAAGGAAGAAGTCATCTAGGACAAGGTTCATCATACATTAGTCAATAAGATAACATCTGCAGGATAGGATATGCAAGATCCTTCAAATTCTCTAATGGAATCTTCATTGTAAGGTTCACCGATCACTAAGAGAGACATGACTTTCATCAAGAATTCCAAACTTGTGGAATTCATGGGATGATGGCATGATGACATAACAGGGAAGCAAGTCAATGGAATGAAGCTCCTTCATTCAGAGGACACTGCTGTAGGAAGTCTGGATGACCCAAAGGAGAGATGAGGTATGTATGCTCACAGGTGATATTATGGAAGTCATGTCATATGGTTGCAGACAACATGGATCAATGTTCTATCTTGAGAAGTATGATCAGAGAAAAAATCTTCTCCTAGGATGTAGGAATACATAGATCACATATTTACTAGATGAAATTTCAAATCAACATAATATGTCCTCATATGGAATATGAGGTAACTGACTACAATTGAGGAATTCTAATTGGAAGTTCCTGGAATGAAATATGTGAAGAAACAAAGGAAGAGATCGTGGAATAGGCAACAATGGTAAAGGCAGTCAACATCCGAAAGACCAAAAAAATTTGACTACGATATCTCCCAGAAAGATATGAAGACTTTGATGGAAGTCTGGGAAAGATAGAGACCCTTGAAAATACATGTCTTTGGGAGATGTGTCAACATGTATGTTGGATGCTGATGCCTACAGGAAGATGTCATGATGAAAGGCCATCACAAAGGTAATTATGATTGAAATGTTCATTTCTTACTTATGAACTAGTATTTGGATGAGCTTATGCAAGGCTACCAAAGGAAAGAACTGTGGATGTCTTCCAAGAGAACCATGCAGAAGGATGCAAGATCCTTCGAAGAAGAAAGCATGATGAAGGTAGCATAACTTGAAGCAATGCCAGATGTAGACTGATAGATCACTTTCTGATGAAAGGAATGATGACATCATTGACTCATGGATGAAAGTGATGGATGGTCTATGCCCTACGAAGAAGCCCCCAAATGATGAAGCGTCCGAGACAAAGAAAATTCATGACATCAAACGAAGGAGTTCTTCTAGTAGCTGGTTGTCCCATGATCTCCACCTGAGGAGTTGCTGTAAGTCCTTAATTAAGAGGGAGCCTGGAAACAAGATTCTTACTCAGAAGAAACATGAAAATTCCTAAGCCAAGAGGGAGCTTTGGTACATTCCTTTTGCAGGAATGAGTATATTCCTTTATTGGAATAAATATGTCCTCTCTAATTAAGAGGGAGAGATAGACACATCATTCTGGTCTTCACTTGGGAAGACAAAATGAGAGGATTGGGTAATCAATTGGCATCTGATACTCTTTGAGGATGAGATATGGCATCCAAGATAAGAGTAGTCATGGATGATCAATATTCTTTTAGGGCTGGGGAGTCCAAGATAAGAATAGTCCTCATGGAACACACCCCGAGAACCTAGGTGGGGTATGTTCCAAGATAGACAATGCTGAGTGTCTATAAATCATTGGTCTCGCTAGCATTGAGCTCAGATCTTGTGGAGAGATAACACTGCTAGTCAAGGTCTTGCTATGTAACAATGCTGGTTGATATGATGCTAAACATATGGGTTACCAATCCGATTCTTCTTATGAGAAATTCTTCAGATTGAGAATGACCAAGTACCATTATGAATGCTTCCCTAGTTAAGAGGGAGTGTTGAAAAGTGTAACTAGGTTTGGTCCTCATAATTATATGTAATTGTGATTTTATGTAAGAGATGTAAAGAAGAAAAATAAAATTATTGTAATGCTTGCATCATGGATATCATGAGCAAGAGATTTTATTTTTAGTATAGGCTCCCATTGAGAGCCCTTAGGAATTTTGTCATCTAGTCATAAAAGTCTAAAGAGTCATTGTCATGAAGACATGTTACACATTGTAAAGAGTTATACGTGTCTATGTAAAGTCATCCTCCAAGACCTTGTCACTAGCCATCATCAAGTCGGCCTACAACAAAAGGAAGAATTGAGAAGATGAAGTTGGTTTTTCTCCAAGGTAAAGTAGGCCTACTCCTGAGATCATGTCGGCCTAAAGGACATGGGCAAACAAGTATATATAGTAGTGCTCGACCTCATTTGGAGGAAAGCAAGTCGGTGAAGCAAGTCTCCATAAAGAAGTTTGCAATACATCTTAGAAGGAGCCTCCAAGCTAGTGAGAAACAAAGGAATTCTAGCGAAGGGAAGAGGCATCATTAAGCACTGTTTTTGGGCATAGTATATCCACACAAGTGCAAAGGTTGCAGGTCTGAAGTAGGCAAGGGAGGAACGAAGAGTGCAGTCTCCCAGAAGTATTCTTGGTTGGGTAGAAATCTTTGTTGAAGCAAGTCGAGAAAGATAGAGAAGAAGTCTCCCTATTGAAGAGACTATTCAAGGAACAAATCTGATCTAGGGTTTCTGTGGTAGGATTGCAGACCTACAAGAAGAGACTGAGATTCTGAGGAAAGTCGAGAAGGAGAAGAGGAAGAGTTGCGTTGGAGAGGAGGCTAGTGACTTGGTCTTGGGAGGACCCTAGTGTCAAGGGTCTTTTTCATGGTCTTGGTGTTCGTCAGTTGAAGATCTATAAGAAAAATTTCGTTTTGGTTTTCCTCTAGAAGAGTGAGAGATTTTGGCCCTGGCTGACAAGCCTATATACTGTATCTCTTGTCTCTTTATTTATTCATGATATGGTAATTGTCTTGATGAAAAGAACACAATAATAATCACATGAAAGAGAAGATCATAATCAAGAAGCAAAAGTCTATCACAAGCAATTATCATAAGTAGAGAAATCACCTAACTATTGATGCCCTAGATTTCTCAACAGTCGGGAGATTTATAATTCAAATGATCATTTGCTTTTGAAATTATTTTCAAAATAAAAATTTGTGCCAAGTAATAATATCTTTACCAATTTTGAATTACTTCTTAGGGGTTTATTGGATTTCTCAAGGGAAATTCTTCCCGATGTTGCTGCATATTTTAACACCATAGACTCTGTTAGCCCCCTTGATTGAGGAAAGCACTAGTTCACTTTTGTGTCAGTCCCTTTAAATAACAAAAGAAGCCATCAATTTTTTTTTCTTAAATGTTCTCTAAAGTAAATTATGGCTAGGTTACAACAAAATCTGCATTTTATAGCTTTGTTTACATTGGACTTGATAGTCCAAGGGTTGGGCTTTGCATTTTTTCAACCATTAATTAGCACTAATGTCTAGGTTTTTTTCTTGCTGGTCTTTATGTTTTCAGTGATTGAAAAAATGTTGTAATCTATTTCTTAGTTTATTTTATCAAATAACCTTTGTTTCTCACTTGTTTATTATCAATTTTAGGCTATTTTTCTATTGCTGTTATAAATTTGCATATTGTAGTTGTGTTTACTATAAACCCTATTTTATAACCCCGATTCATAATTTAAAGATAACTTGCATTTGGTAACCTATTAGGCTATTTGAGCCTATTACCCACCAAAAGTGGGTGACCCCATGGGAGAAATATTTCTCTCATCATCTCTTCCAGTCGACCATCTTGCAGCCCTTGATAACCACTAGTAGCCAATGATGATGTGCCATTCATATCTCCGCCACTTGCATCGGTCATATGTTTTCTCGCCCATTTGGAAAGAACACATGTTGGAAGGTAGGTTTCTAATCAAAATGTACTTTATTCATTTTGCAATCGGGTGCTTATGCTTGTTTGTATTTTGGGCATTTGACATGGATTTTGGGGTGAGCTAGAAGGAAGAGGGGTTTTGATAGTGATCTTGTTCCCTCACCTTAAATGGAGCATTAATCTTTCTTCTTAGTCCAGTGGGATCTCCCCTAATGGCCTAATGGGTATAGAGGGACACTACTTGGAAAACCTCGATTGAGATAGCGTAGTCCCATTTATCCCTATTCATACTTATCACTTCCCATCTTACATTACAAACCCTTTATTCCACCCCCATTCTTTAGGTTCAACTGACCATTGGTTCTCTAGGATTTGACACCATACATCCTCATACCGAGGTAGAGCTTGGAACTTGGCCCTGGGAGGTTGATGCAGCTAAAAGAACAAGAAAAATCATATGATGGCCTACAAGAAAAAACAAAAGAAGGTCAAAGTGTAAAAGATCGCTAGGACATACACATTAGCATGTGGGCAAAAGTCTAGCATGAGCTCTACCTCACTCATTATGGCCATCACTCGGTGCTTGAGCACATGTTTCTCTTCATATTATGAGAAGGAACCCTTGCATGTCCCAACCTAGGGTGGGTAATTAGATGCCTCACCATTATTAGAATAATTCTAATATTAGTTTAATGCTCATTCTTCTAGTTGTTGCTATTTTCCTTTCTTTAGCAGTTTCTTAGATGAAACTGAATCTTACATAGAAACTTGATGTTTCTATCTTTGTAAATATCTCTGTATTATTATTGAGTATTGAGCTCAATCAATTCATTGAATTCATTTGGAAATCCATATGCGTGTTTCGCACTGTTTTATGGTATCAGAGCCTTTTCTCTTGAGTTATTTTTGTTATTCCTTTCTAAGGTCGAGTCCTCTGTAAGCCAGATAGCCTTCACTGGGTCTCAGCTTCGGCTTTGCTCATTGTGATAAACGCTTACAGTCGTCTATCTTGATACAGAAGTGGATCGTTCAAAATAACTCTTCAGCTGTTGCTCTCTGTTCCCGATTCGTTCTTTGTTGATTCAATTTTTTTCTAAAATTTGTGGTGGTTCCAGCGAATTTTTTGTGGCATAATTTTTTACGTTGGACGAGGGTTTCCCAAGCTCAGTTACGCATAAACCCGCGTCCGAGAATACGTGCTGCGGGAGGTTTTTAGGAGGGCTGTTTTGCCAAGGGACAATCGATCGATTTTAGCGCTAAATCGACCTGATTTCAGTCCGGAAGCTCTCAGGTCATCGCAGATCTCAGTGATTCTGCGTGTTGGAAGCTTTTGAAGTGGATACACATATAGATTTTTTTCTGAAGCGGAAACCGTGTCGTTTTCCATTTCGTGGGTCCCGTAGTAAATTTTTTTTTTTTACTCGACGGAAGCCCCAACCTAGCCACGCAGCGTATTTTCTTACTCGACGGAAGGTCCAACCGAGTCACAGCTCAGCAGTCGATTAAAATTTGCGCTCACGGATACATCACCTGTGCTGTCGTATATGCATTTTGCGGCTGCTGTAACTAAAGATCTCCACCGGTGCTGTCATATATGCATGTGTCGCATTATCTACGTAGCGTGGACCAGTTCATTTTTTTATTATATAAAACTCAGTTTGCGGATCCGTCAATATATTCCTAACCCGTGCAGTGTCTATTCCAGCCCGTGCAGCGTCTATTTCAGTTTGTTTATGAAAGAAATCTAGTATATAAGTTTGCGGATCTGTCACTGGCGTTGTCGGACAACGAGGGATCAATTTTTTTTATTATTCAGTAAACAGGAGTTCCAGTTTTTACATTTTGTGCCACGACTGTTCCAGGTTTTCCGCAATCCGTGCCACAGTCACATTATATTTTTTCTCCACAGTCAGCACTTTTTCATCTCAAGCAAACGATTATTCTGTATCAGTGATCCGTATTCTGTTTTGCGTGGTCCGAAATTGCTAATTTTTTAGCGTGCAGCAATTGGTATTTCTTCCTCAAAGAGCAATTTCGGGTTATTTTATATACCAGCATCTATCAGATTCTGTTCAGATCAGTCAGATCTCACTATCTTGAGAAATAGACAGATGGCTTCACTAACCAACCTAATGCTGGAAGGTAGTCAACGCTTCAATGGCACAAACTACAACATCTGGAAACAGAGAATGTTAACCATTTTTGGATATAGGCGTCTTGACCAGCTAGTTCTCAAAAAGGAGCTCTGTCCTGGTACAGCTGGCACTGATCAAGACAAGTTTGATGATCGAAATCGAGAGGCAGTTATGCTTCTCAAGCTCTCTGTCGCTGATGATCAGTTACCACAGATTCCTTCTGGCAAGACAGCTGCTGAGATCTGGCAACAGTTGAAGGACCTTCACGAGACATTTGACAAAAGCAGAGCCTTCTTTCTAAAAAATCAGTGGTTCTCCATCATGATGGACGAACATATGTCTTTATAGGAACATCTCAACAAGATTAAAGATATTCGAGATCAGCTCGAAGCCATTGGTCGCACCATGGAGGAAGAAGATTTGGTAGTCATCACTCTGAAAAGTCTACCACAATCTTATGAGCACTTCATAGAAACTCTAAACATTACTGCCACTAATGTTGATCTAAAGTTCTCAGACTTATGCACCAAACTTATGCAGCAGGATCGATGGAAACAACAGTTTGGTAGTGGTGCAGCATCAGCGTCTTCAGAAAATGCCTTTGCTGCCAAATATCAGTCATCTTAGTCCTTTCAGCAGAAAGGTTCTTCTCAGTCTTTTGATCCTGCTAGGAAGAAAAATGTGCAGTGTAACTACTGTCACAAATTTGGTCACATGAAGAAAGATTGCCGACAGAGAATTGCTTCTGAACAGAAGAAACAGGGAGGACTTCATCAGACAGCAAATGTTGCAGAACATTTCGAGCAGACAGATTCTGCCTTTTACGCTTTTATGGCTAAAAGGTCTTCCG